>JACEGR010000967.1:0-200358 GCA_014170235.1 Listronotus bonariensis | reverse complement strand
GGATGGTTGAATGTACAGTGGTATTTTCCGGTTTTTAATCCGTTCGTTTTGTTGAGTGAAAATCTAACTTTTTTTGAAGCGAATCATCTAATTTTGTATTTTTTCCTATCTTTTTGATCAAAGTTTATCTAGAATTGTATCGTTCAATCACTGAAATTTCGCAATACTGTCTGTCATTGTTGATAGTGAGGGCGCGGACCGAGGAGTTGTACGATTATTGTAGATTATTTTACAAAGATTGGGGTTTGTCCATTTAAATTCAGTTCAATGCAGATAAAGGATTTGCTTATTATTATATTTTTGTTGGGGGAAGGCAGACCAGCAATGACTTTTTCCCAGATTTCAACATAACGAAATGTCCTTTACCAAAGTGGCCCTTTTGGGCGAAATAGCATTTGTTATATATTTGGTGTGAGTCCCCTGTCTTGCTTTTTAGTTTAAAAGAAAATCAGAATCTTTGAACGGCCCTCGCTAATTAAGTAACTAATTCAGTTTGACTTTTAATCAGTAGGCAGCTTAGCTGGCGGTATATATTTTTAAGGATCATTGATTTTGGGGGTTATGGTGGGAAAGTATTGTGGACGGCCATTCTTCAAGCTTTCAGCAAGTAAATGCTGTAGTGCCTCGAGGTTCAGTTCTGGCACCAACATTGTTTCTTCATCACATCAGCGACCCTTTTCTCGTCCACATGTAATTCCATTCATAGTTTCGCTGACGATAGTACCCTTTCGCTCCAGTTTTCGGGTTCCTAAACCCATTACTAAACCTGATTTGGAAAACAAACGCAGAGCGATGCAGGTATTTCTTTGCAGGATCTTAATTTAATATTGGTTGGGGCGCCCAAAATCTGTCCATTTTAATGCATCCAAAGACGCAATCATATTCCTTGTCGCGAAGAGATTTACCAAAGTGCTAATCCTGCACTTATGAGACGGCCAAGTTTTGCAGAGCAAGGGACACCTTCAGTCTTGTGGGCGTCACATTTGAAAGTAACCTGTAACGTGGCATTACTCATTGTATCTAATCTATAGCCACGGAAGCTTCAAAAATGCTTGGATTTCTCTTTCGAGTCAAAAGTATTTTTCCTCTTCCTAATATTATACGTCTGGGGCATGGCGTCCCCACAACCCTAACCATTGCTTGATTCCATTCAAGAAGAGCTATTTTCTCATTAATGATCCTTCACTTACAGAAAGGCTTCCCTCTCTTGCCATCGTCGGGCTGTGGGGGCTTATCGCTTTTTTATAGGTACTTCCATGGCTTCTGCTCTGAAGAATTGTCCAGTATAGTTCCTCCACTCACGGTTCCCAACAGAGAAACTCCGTGGTGCCGCACCGTATGCATCCTATACAGTCCAATTGGACAGGCTCCAGGCTTCCCACTTTGTTGGTTCTTTTATCCCTAGGTTTCTAGAAGTATGGAACCTGCTGCCCTGCGGAGAGTCTTTCCTGCTCCCCCAAGTCTTCAAGTGTTTAAGTCCCGTGTCAACAAACTCCCTCTTTCCTCGATTAAGACACCCACGGTACGTTAGTATTTAGCCTTTTAGCCTTCATGATTTGTTCAAAGACAAAAGCCCTTCACAACTCTCTTAATTACGCCTCTGTTGTAATATAAAAAAATACAAAAATTAGGCAGGTGAAGCCACATTCCACCTATATAAAATTGCATTTACAACTTTTAATAAAAATATAGTCATAGTAAACAAAGTAATCGGATTAATTTAATTCTGTGCAACACATTAAACAGCATCAGCTAAGTCAAAAGGTTCACAGGCAATGCGTGAAAAGAGACGCCCTAACGCGTGTAGAATACCAACAGGTAGAAACTAAATAAAAAAATCCGCCATGTAAACAAGGTGACACACTTAATGTTTTATAATGTGTTATAATATACCGGGTGATGCATCGCCGGGCGGGACATAGGAAATCCCATGTAATTTTTAATGGGGTCAATTATTGGCTCCCCTAATTATTTTACAGAAAAATTCTATTGAAGTTTATTGAAGAGCATGCAAATCTACGTCCATGGTAAAAACTTTAGATTTTTCAGGTTAACCCGTTTGCTAGTTAAATGCTAATATATTTTTAAAAATTGTTACATTATTATCGCCTCATATTTATGAACAACAATAAAAATACCAGTTAGCGTGACATAACGTTGTCATTTTGATATACAAGGATAAAAATTACTCTGATCAAGATGAGTTAAAAAATGCTATTTCTGCAGAATGCAATAAAATTTCAATTTACCAGTTAGCCAATGTAAGAAGACAATTTTATGAACGTCTGGGTTATTGTCTAGCAGTCAATGGAGGAATATTTGAAAATTTTCTTAAATCTTAAGTTTATTTCCAAGATATTAATTATTGTAATAATATTAATAATTTATTGAAGCATGTAAATATTATAAATGTCATAAGTTCTTAAAATTTGTTACTCTAGTTTAGTTTAACTTAACTTAATTCGTTTGTATAAATACAACTTTAATCTTTTCACTGTACGATTTTTTGATAATAATAAAGCACTAAATTTCAAAATGACAACGTTATGTCACGCTAACTGGTATTTTTATTGTTGTTCATAAATATGAGGCGATAATAATGTAACAATTTTTAAAAATATATTAGCATCTAACTAGCAAACGGGTTAACCGAAAAATCTAAAGTTTTTACCATGTACGTAGATTTGCATGCTCTTCAATAAACTTCAATAGAATTTTTTCTCTAAAATAATTAGGGAGCCAATAATTGACTCTATTAAAAATTACATGGGATTTCTTATGTCCCGCCCGGCGATACATCACCCGGTATGTGATTATGTGTTAATGTATAATAATATTTAGGTATGGCTTTCTGTATTAGCAGAGCCTTATATCCTACTGATTTATTAATAACTGAACTATTTTAGTGCAATAAGACTGATGCAATTTTTGCCCCGAAATCCATATCTTCGAACGCACTATGCATCTGTCCCGCTTTGTTGTTGCTTTACTAGCCTATAGGTATACCTTTTCACTTAGCTAAACCTGTATGTTTTTTACCTTTTTTGGCTTAATTGATCGAGCTTCTTTTAATGGCTTTTTATTATAACTTACCGACTTTATTTGCTATGTACATGCAAAGAGATTATCTTTTGATTGATTCTAATCTTATAGATAAACCCTTGCACATAGATTACACTAACAACTAAATATACGGGTAAAAAGTAAACAATTTGCTTCTTTTAACCCGCATTGTCAAATACCATTATAAAAGAATAATATTTTTTTCTTTTCTAAAATGTAACTTATTTCTACAGAAAAAAAAGATCCTGGAGTGGTAACAAAGCTTTATATCTAGGGGCAAGCATATGCTCTTTACGTCTGTCGTTCACTCCGTATGTCGATATTATCACCTGTTAGTTTATGGTACCCCTGTAGGATGCTTTCTTGAGGCGTAGGGGCCGTAATCCATCTGCACCAATAGGTTAAAAATAGGCATGATAAAAACATAAAAAAATTACCATTAAAATTACGAATACCAAACAAATAGATCTATTCGAATGCCAGCCAAATGTATTCTGAATACTATTCAGAATACCGAGTATTTGAATACTACCAAACTCTGAACTAGGGTGCTTTTTTTCTGATCCTGCCCTTTTTATCCCTTCAGAATTTTTCATCCGACGACACTGTTTTTTTATTCAAATATTTAGATGAAAGTTGAGGTGAGGCAGTGGGCCCTTTCACTCAACTTTCTGCTCTTCAACAATTTTTTTGGTTTTTTGCACTGGTTAAATCGTTTTTGAAAAAAAAATTTAAATGCTCCCAAATTTTAGGACTAATTTTTAATATTATTGGATCAGAAATTTAAAAAAGTAGGAGTATTGGTGTTTGCGCATAACGTTTGATTCCAGTTTCCGTTCGTTCTCGGTCATGGTAGGACGTTGGAAGGAAGTCCATGCAGCTCTCACGTTGTATCGTGCATGTAGGATGTAGAAGACGTTCTGGTGCCCCGAAGAAGATAGGAAACTCACTGCTAAATTTAAAAGGCATCTTTCTTCTGAAACTAGGCGCTGTAAGTAAAGATTCGTATAACCCGATGTTTCCTGTTTGGCGTGCTGCACGAGGTGTCTTCCAATGGAGGGGGAGGGGTTATGCGCGATACTAGTAGCAGTTCCAGGAGAGATGGCCGAAATTCATGACACTTCATAATTTCAAGACAAATAAATAGTAAAACAATCCGGAATTTCTGGAAATTTTTCCCCGAATGTGCTGGTAAATTGGACCGAAAGGGACCAGAGCCAAGAATAAATAAACCAATCAAGCAACTTTTGATTTTAAATAACGTTTCTATTTAACATTTTGTTATATATTTTTTGTTTAAATAAGGGTACTTTACGTATATGTAGTTTTCAATTTTGTGACATCCCCTTTGGAATATTCTTGGGCTATTAACAAAAGTGACTATTGCTAATATACAGGGTGTTCTCTAACTACGGTACGAAACTTAAGGGGGCGATTTCATATGTAGTTTTATGAAAAAAGTACCTACACAACCCGCCTAATCCGATACCCGAAACATGTGTTTGATTCTTATGGTTTCATGACTGTAACCCTTACCATTTTTGGCAAAATGTTTAAAAATTGCATGTAAAACATTGTGGTAAACTTGTCCGATAAAAAAGTGACGCGTTCGCCCAATCCGACACCCGAAACATTTGCCATTGACAGGCGGAACCCCCAAAAAGATTTTAAAAGTCTATTTCATTACGGGCCCAGGGACTAATACAATGTTTAACGTGTATTTCCGTAAAATAATTGTACAACATTTTACTCTTTCTTCTCTTTCATTCGTACATTGTAATTGGTGCGGATAGTCTGTGGTACTTTTCAATTTTCTTGACTTCCAGGCAGTCAACAGGTGGAATGGCATAATTAAAAGCTGGAGAACTAAAAGTCGTAATTTTTAAACAGTGAACAGTAGGCAAATGGATTGTTAATTTCCCTTTTATAAAGTTAAACTTTTCATTAAATATTTTAAAAAATAAAATTATGATAAACTCATAGATTTAGGGAAAGTGGTCTGTTTTAATAAATGCTGTTGCAACTTTAAACAATTTTTCTTTAGTTTATAGTCTAAAAACCGAATTAAAAGCGACCTCACCCACATCTCTGTACCAGATGAAAACTTATATCAAATACAGGGTTAGTAGAAAATACCGAAACGGTGGATTATCTCAGCAACCGTCAAATATAAATGAAGCAAATTATGTGCGAAAGGGTGAACTAAACATGAAGATTTTAAAAATTATATTTGCAAGGTTGCCAAGTTTATAGTTTTTCTCTTGGTTATGAAATTTTAAATGAAATACCCTAATTTTTTTAATCTCACGAAGGCCTATGCCTAAATACCAGAGTATCGTGAGTGCCGGGTTATTGGATGTTTAACTCATCTTATTTTACCCTGTTCTGTCAACATTATCCAAGCACTGAAACATGCAGTTCTTGCATTTTACAGCACCTTTTAGACAACTCGGTAGTGCCACCACGGACGTTATTCTTTAAATAACTACCACTTAGGATTGGCACAATACTGCACAGAGGCTTTGCTATACCATCTGTGAGGTGACAAACTATTAAAAACCCGGTGTAAGAAACCGAGATTCGAACCCGGGTCTCTACGGTGAAAGGCTGGTACGTTAGCTCTTAAACGAGGTATACATGGTCATGCAAACCTGAAACGCACTTGCATGAAAGCTAATGTAAAATGAAGCTTTTGATACACACGATTCAGATGTACCTGTCAGTTCAGCATTATATAGTTTTGGCAGCGGGTGGTGTGATCAACTTGAACATAAGCGTAATCAGCCAATTTTTTTTTTTTTGTAAATGTATTCATTACTTTTAAGTTTCCAAAAGCATAGATAACCTTGGTAACTATCTATAAAGTCACGCATTGGCGCCAAAGAGCCATTTTGTTAACGCAAAACCGACAATATAGCCCCGTAAACGACGTTCCTAAACTAAAACGTTAACTGACGTGTCCTACACACGCACAAGTTTGCAAGACGCGGCCTACAAAAAATCAAACTCGGACATCGAGTCGCATGCTAAGCCAGATGTGTCAGTGTTTTAATACACACTGTCGAATTTGCGCGCGAGCTTTGGCTTTTTATACAGAAGTGACAGTTTTGCATGACCATCTAAAGCCGGTTTACACCACGCTCGCCACACACTCATTGTAATCAATAAGTGTGTTTTCAAAAATATTAAAAGAGGCGGGATATATTTGGTTTACGTAAGGGGTCTCACCTCTGGCTCTCCTACTTATTAAAGTTACGTGTTATATGGACCATATTATCGAGGTAGGGAGTAGAAATGTCTAATGGAAAGGGTGTAAAATTTCTCTTTGTTTGCCTCTTTTTATTCCATTTAAAGTCAAAGAGTGCAATTTGAAAAGAGAGGAAAGAGTTTTCTCTTGGGGAGCTTTCTATTTTCTTACCATCAAAAATCGGGCCCGTGTTGGTAAATATCTATTAATAATTTTTCCACCGGTTCTTAACTACTTCTTTATTTAGAATAATTCAGTATCGATCGGTCAAGAACAAAGCCGTATATAAACCACAAATACGCACCGGATCTTATTCCATATCAGGTTTTAAGCTGTTGCCTTATTTAAAAGCGCATTGGAACACGATGTTTGTCATACAGGATACTGAATATATTATCCACAATCAGAGCGACTTTATATGGCTTTAAAAAAGTTAATTTATGTGGGAACAGACAATATTATTTATGTATATCAATTTGCTTTTTAGTTATCGACAATAAGTTTAATAAACCTCTATACAAGTTCCGGAAGAAACTAAATATCATACTATATTTCTGTTTTTATTGTATTTCGTCTTTTGATCATCCTGAGGAAGTGAAATAGTACAAGTTTTAGCTACTTGAATTTTCAAGTATCATATTTTTTAATTCTACAATGAGAGAGTAAACTCTGCTTGTATTTTCCTGCAAGGCAAGGTTTTGCATCTGTCAGATACTATATATCCAATCTGGCAATGCAGAGAAAAAGTAAACAAAGCTTATACATGTGTCAACTTGTAGAATGTGGTGTGAATTACTTTTTATTTGGCGTCGAACATTAGACCACGTGTAAATAATGGCAGGAATCACAGGAAATATTGACTTTCAAGTGAGTACGAGCTGACCCTGTTCAGCCCTATTAACCCCTATGAACTGGCCGGTCGCCTGAAATAAAATAAAGAAAAACCCCCAAAAACCCAAAAATTCTAATTAAAAACGACGTTTTGGTGGCAAGTCTGCCACCGTTGTCAAGTTAAAATTAAGTTAAAAAATAAGAATAAAAATTAACTAATATTTAAATTAAAAATGATTAAAATTTTAGGCTGTTTTAGTATCGGAAACTGAACATAGTTTGACATATGTGTCATGAGTGACATAAGTAACTAGTGTATTTATTATTTGTAAGACAAAAAAGGTGATGAGTTAGTTGGTTTTTAGTTTTCCTGGAAGATACTTAAGTATCGAGCAGAGGCAACCAAGTGTTATTTAAATTAAAAGAAACTGATACTACACAATTATCTTTATTTAATAATATATACGCACTTTCTTTGATTTTGCGTTTTTTAGAACGAGATTCCTTTGCTAAAAACTCGAAGCATCCCAGTTTATTCTATAATTGTTATCAAGTGCGTGTTGGCAGACTTTTGATTTATAAAATTCTGTGTTTTTAATGGTTGATCTGTGTTCTTTTATGGGTTTAGCTAATGGTCTTCAAGTTTTACTTATATAAAACCTATTACATTCGCAAGGTATTTTATAAATAACATTTTTTGTTTTCTCATTTAAGTTGTATGGTTTTGTTTATGTTAATTGAGATCTAATGGTGTTTTGTGTTTTAAAGATTGTGCGAATATTAAATTTATCTCCTATTCGTTGAATTTTATTCGATAGTCCCGGTTATATATGGTAAAAATAAATTTGTAATAGGTCTATTTTGATTTTGTCTTATATTTGGATTTAAAATTGCAAGAAAACAGTTACTTATAAAATCAATCATGTATTGTGGGTTGTTTTTTTTTAAAGTAAACTTAATAGTTAATAATTCTTTCCAGGTGTGTACCCAACAAAAAGACCATCCAATAAATGAATCCGCCTAACCAATATAAAGCTTATCTTCGATATGTTTCAAGTGACGCTAAAGCAGATGCTGCTTTCCAACTTAGTTTGTTTCGGGAGGATAATCCCTCGGAGCCACCCCTGCGCTCAAAACATATTAAAAAATTAAAATAATAATAATAATAATAATAATAATAGTGATGAAAAACGACGCGCAGCGGAGTCCGGTCAAGCGGTTATGTGAGGAAAAGGCACTTTCGGCACGTGTTAGAGAGAGTGTACTCGAGTTGCTAGACGGTGATAAGATAATAATAAAATGTTGAATTTAAGATTGTTAAGTTGCTGGACTTAGATAAATCAGTTGCTAGAAAAAGGTTGTTGAGTTCCTAGACGGTAGTAAACACTACACCCAATGCAATAAATTATCTTGTAAAAACGAATACGTTATAAAATTATTTTTTCTGTTTAGTTTATTTTGCATTATAATCCAATTATTTTAATAAATAACGTACAGATTTTAAGTATGAATTATTATTATTGTAGTCTTGGGTTTAATTAAGGAATTAAAACAAAGAATTTGCTTCCCAGAACTAACAATTTGTAATTCCCTAAAACTGTTTTAATTACCCTGGTCGGGCGCCGTACCCTATACCTGCTTTAAGCGGGTTGTCGAAATTTTTTCTAACATAATTTGACCCTTCGATTACCTCAGGTACAAAAACAATTTGTAGTCGAAAATTCGCCCGCCGATTTAAACCTGACTGTAATAAGATCACGTACTGGCGTATTTTCCACCGTATTTGAAAAATTTAGGTAATTTTTCTATAAAATTTCATTATATTCACGGTAGAAATACAAAAAGAGCATTAGCTTTTGAAACTTGAATTTTTATGGGGAGAAGTCTAACAAAAACACAACTTTTCTCAGTTTTTATATATAATCATTTAAAAATATTATCAACGTCTGGGTTACATTTATGAACAAACCAACACCGTTTTGGTGTTTGCGGAATGTGTTGCTTCCAGCTCTTGAGTTGGTTTGGCCAAAACAAAAATTTCTTCTAAGACATGAAGTGCATGAAAATCCTTCATTGCGACTCGCTAGGAAAAGTGTCTAAAAACGTACGTGAACCAGGATCTGAAAATGACTAATTTCACAGATGTATGATACTACGGTTTAAACATTTTTCACTTGCCAACCAGTCAAAAATATTTTATTTTCTGTCATTTAATTTTGACATAAGCGTGTGAAGACTTTTTACACGGCGTATCATTTTTTTTACACAGTCCTGTCAAAAGTTAAAAAAGATAGATAGATATTTTGGATGATCGGTGCATCGGCGACCAAAGCCATTTAGCACCACAAAAGTTAAAAGAATAAAAATAATAAAAATCACATATTAATCTTTATTTTCTGCTGTCGTAGAAATAGTATCATGTGCAATACGTTTGAAGCTGACTCTTTGCACACTCGTATGACTTGTAGCACTTGCCTACGGCTCGTGCACAAACGTCATACTTGTGTGCAAAGAGTCCTTTTCGAAACTTGATGATGCACAGTATACTATTTCCGCATTAGTGCGGTAATAGTTATTTTCCTAAAAAGTGCGCAAAGTGATACTTTTCCGCACGCGACTGCCGTTGCCCGAACGACGCGAAGCGGAGGAATTATTTGTTGATAATATTTACAACAAAAGAACAGTTATTAGCATATTGTAAATTAATTGCAGAACCTCTAATTTCATTTAGCGGGTGGCTTATGGAAGCGCTTATTGTACGGCTTGATGAAGGTTGACTTAGCTCAGGAGAGAAGTTGTTCATGGTCAATATTTTATTCGACATATCCTTTTTCTGATTTGTGGATTCATCAATGTAGCTCTCAGCTACAGCCGTTGATTTCCAGCCCCCAAGTCGCTTGACATTGGTAATTCCTTCTCCAGAATTCGCTAACATAGTCGCAGAGGATCGACGAAAACTATGTCCAGTGTACTCTTCTGGATTTTTTAATTTTAGGTATGCAGCAATTTCTGAAGGCATTTTACCTATTGAATTTATTCCCACACATTGCGTACTGCATGCTCCTTGTCTATACTGGACAGAAAAACGTCTGTGTGGGGTATGTGGTTTTCGCAAATTTGCATATTTACGGTACAATTGCAGATAAAGTCCGTTATTTGTTTCATCGGACACTACAAAGATTCTAGAAGTGTTATTTTTACTGTCAGGAATTTTCACCACTATCAAATTTTCATTATCCTGTATGTCATCAATCATTATTTTTGTAAGTTCATCTCTCCTACAAGCACCGGCTAATCCAAAAATTGTAGCAACTTTTATTAGAAGGTAAATATTATCAGGTGCTCCTTTCATGAATCTTGAAACTTCTTCTTTGCTGAAAATTTTTGATTTTTTGGCCGGTATCCCACGTTTTGGTGTTTAAGTAGTGATGTTAGCTTGAAATATGAACTTAAATCAAGGTTCCTTTTCACTTTGAGGACACATTTTAACATAGAGTACTTACTCCATAAAGTATTAGGTTTATATGTTTTTTGCAAATCCGCAAAATAGGCCAAGAACACTTCTTCTTTAATACTTTTTGTCCCCTTGCTGGAGCACCAGTTTTCGAAATGACTATATTGATTCTCATATTTTTCACGAGATTTTGCTGGTAATAAATTCAAACTTACGGTATTTGCTGCATCCAGGATAGAATCTGGTATCTCGTCATCGGAACTACTCATTTTAAATAATTATTTTTGTCGGATTTTTATTTAATTAAAAAAAGATACTATGACGCCTTTTCATTAAAAATGCTTGTTTGTATTGAAATTCATTTGTGCAATTGCTTGTTCATATGGAAACGAAGAAAAAATCTGACATGTGTTAAAATCACCAAGATTACATATTGTTGCTTGACTTGTCATAATCATTTATTATTATTATACAGGGTAATTAAAAAAGTGTTTTTTTGTGTTTTAGTTGAAATATTGAAAATTACGAAGTAACAAACAAAAAAGAGAATAAACTAAAACTTGCAATGGCTTCGTATATTGCATGAAATAGCCTACAATTACTAAAATACATATAAATCTTGCTTACCTGTAAGATTTTAGAGTAGTTTTACTTTTCCGCACGCCGCGGCGCGCCGTGCGGAAAAGTGCAACTTTGCGCACTCAAATGCGTGCGGAAAAGTGAACTTTTCCGCGCGCTCGTGAAAAGTTACTGAAAAGTTACTTTATCAGAACTAAAATGCGTACGTAAAAGTAAACTAGAAAACATAGAAAAAAATAATTTTATTAATAAAAAATTTGAAATTTTCAAAGAATTTTGAAAATCAGTATGGAAGAAGTTGTGTTAAGATCGTTGAAGTTTGACATTCATTGTCTTGGTTCTTGGTGTGTGTTTAGGTTTTCCAAGAATTACATGTTTAAATTATTACCCAAAGCTACATACGAAGAATAACAACTACAGGTTACATTTTATGAACCATTTTTCTTACCAAACAGCTGTTCGTTCGGTTCCGTTCTGGTTCTGTCATCTGTTGTACAATTACTTTTTGACTTCAGAATGAAAGGCCCTTAAAACTCTGAGGTTGACCGAGTTTACACCGGTCCTTTTAAGTAAAAATAAATAAAGAAAAATAATTTGGGGTATAATATAAAGTTAAAGAAATAAATAAATCAGTGTCATTTTCAAGCTACAGGGTGTTAAACATTTTTTTCACATATAAGATTTTAATAATATCTATAAATTAAAAAAAAATGAAATATATATACTTACAATTAAAATTTTATTTTTCAAAAACAGCTAATGTCAATTTTCAATATTTTCAGGATATTTAAAAACCTTTATTAAACCTACATATATGGCTAACTTTATATAATTTTTGTAATATGTTCGTAAATATATCTATAGTTTGCGCATTTAGATATACAGGGTGATTCAAAATCGATCACGAAACTTAAGGAGTGATTCTACTTGACACTATAGGGGTAGATCTTCATATAATTTTTTAAAACTGTCATTCGTTTTCGAGTTACAAGCCGTCAAAGTTCAATTTTGATTTTGGTTTTTCGCCATATTGCATTTATTTTTTAACAAATCTAGTTGATATTTTGCACACAAATCGAGCTTTGTTGATTCTAAACTTTAAGACAAAAGTACTTTTTAAATACCGCCAGAGGGCACTTTACCTAAAACTTAAAATTTATTTACATCATAACTTTTTATTTTGACAGATATCGCAAAGCTGGGGGACGTAATTTTATTGACAATCAAAAACTTAAAAAATAAGGTACTCTTTATTAAAGTCGATAAACCTCACCGTTTAGGCACCAATAGACATCAAAGTTTTCATCAATTTTCAATCAAATTACCTACATACATACAGGGTGTCCAGTAACTCAACCAACAAACTTAACCAAACGATTCTTTAACAAAAAATAAGAAAAAAACTTCTGGGGGTCTAGACACCCTGTATGTATGTAGGTAATTTGATTGAAATTGATAAAAACTTTGATGTCTATTGGTGCCTAAACGGTGAGGTTTGTCGACTTTAACAAAGAGTACCTTATTTTTAAGTTTTTGATTGTCTATAAAATGGCGCCCCCAGCTTTGCGATATCTGTCAAAATAAAAAGTTATGATGTAAATAAATTTTAAGTTTTAGGTAAAGTGCCCTCTGGCGGTATTTAAAAAAGTACTTTTGTCTTAAAATTTTAGAATCTGCAAAGCCTCGATTTGTGTGCCAAATATCAACTGGTATTGTTGTTAAAAAATAAATGCAATATGGCGAAAACACCAAAATGAAAATTGAACTTTGACGGCTTGTAACTCGAAAACGAATGACATTTTGAAAGAAATTTATATGAAACTCTACCCTTATTTTGTCAAGTAGAATCACCCACTTAAGTTTCGTGATCGATTTTTGAATCAACCTGTATTTATGAAGGTTCTATAGAGCATCAGTTTTTTTGTAAATTAGGAAAAAAACTTGACATTCGCACCATATTAGAGATGAAATTGGTTGTTGTCTGCATAGTCTAGGCTTTTGAGACAAATTAAAAAAATGTAGTTATTCAATACTTATTTTATTTATTTAACTTGTTAAATTAAAGTAAATAACGGCTGTAGTTAAAATATATTAATAAATTTACTGGTAATATTTAAGTTTATGTACAAAATTTTAAAACTTGTCTTTTGTTATGAGTAAAACGTAATGAGTTAAATAAAGCTATTTTGGTGAAAAAAATTGTACATTTTTTAATTTATTAAAAGAATATCTTTAAAAAACGGTAAATTTATTTTCTTTTTTAATAAATATGTACATGCCTTAAACTCTGCATTTTTGGTAAAAATGAATTCCAAGCACCTTTGTTTTCTTGGGTTTTTTTTTAAATTTTGTGATCTAGCCTCGCCTTTCATGATTCCATCTCAATTTTTTCAAATTTTCCGCCATGCAACTGTTTAAAATACATATGTCAAAATTGATTTTGTGGTTATCGGACATGCAGAAGCGATCGATAGGAAAAAATCGGAATTTACCCGAATACAAAAAATCCTATATGTTACAAACTTTTTGCCGGTTACTACTGTATAAATACAATTTAAAGAAACATATGAAATAATTTATTTTATTTATTTGCGTTGGAGTTATAATACTTTATCTATAAGCTAACAACTCTACCTTAAAAATATTGCTACTTGAAGCTATGCATGCTTTTATACATGTGTAAAAATTAACCTGAGTAAACCTACTCATTTTAAAGTAGCCACAAGGGTAGATAGTATTTCGTAAACCAAACTGCCTGTTGCTTAAAATTGATTAGACGATATACAGGTAACATTTGGTCATTATAACTTTTAGGCTAAAATAGGTATTGTGTCTCAAAAATACTCTTAAGTAGGTAATTTGGCAATATGCACGGCTTTTCAATAGTTGAAGTCAGGGAATGTCCAGTTTTTGCCGAAAATAAAGTAATAAATGCAAAATATTGCTTTAAACCTATATTTTATTATCGATTATCACACAAGCAAAAAATACTGAAAATTACATGTTACAGTGGCTTTAAAATAGGGATTAATAAAATAAAACACCTACTTCGAAGAATTCCTTTCAGTTCCTGGGTCCGTATTCTTGAGTTTTAGGGAGTAGAAATTGTGAGAGAAAGTGGTAAAAAATGGTAGTGGCCAAGAAATCCTGTATTCTTGAAGCCAATTCTATCAAAAAGTGATAGAAATCAATTTCCTTTGGTAGCAAATGATTTCTCTTGGTATTGACTGAGAGAAAGTCGAAAAATCAGTAGAAAATAGGTTTACATAACCTATAAACTTAAGCTTTAGGCGTTGACTATCCTGTGAAGATTTTTATTAATACATATATGTAATCTTTATTCTTTTATTTTGATTGTAAAAATGAATAATATTAATCACTTATTATATTGGAACGACATAATTAATAAAAATGTAGTAGAGGTAGTGGAGAAGTGGTATATTGGGATAGACATTCTTGTTCAAAGAGATCCCATTAAAATTTTAGGTCGAAAATTCTGTAAGGATGTTTAGATTGGCCCAAAACATTTGGTGTACAAATTGGTAGAGGTACTGATCTTTATGCAACCACAACCACGAGCTTTGGCACTTTCAATGACTACAAATGTAAGCAGATATCTACTTTTTACCAAGAAAACAATAGTGTAGTTGTGTGTTTAATGTTATAAATAGTTTTAGAAAGCTAATAAAAAAATATTGAATCTATAATCCCTGGTACATTTGGGGATGTTCGTAAACTGCACCAGGTTAAGGTATTCTCTTTGCAAAAAGTGTGTTAACCAAAAAAAAGTCATCATTTCAAAATTCTTAATATTGGGGCCCCCTGTTCTATATTTTACGATAAAAAAAGTCTCTTACCTTCAAAACTACGCTCCTCAGCCCTAATATGTACCTTTTTTTTGTATAAGGATCCCCCTTTTTGGAGCCCCTTCTAACTGGGGCCCAGGGCGGGCCGCCCCCTCTCGATACGCTAGTGCTTTTTAGAGATTTTTGTCTTCATGATATAGATTTAAACGTTAATAAAATGCTAAACACTAGAAAAGTTAAATGTTCGTTTACTCCACAAAATTTAGGTTCCAAACTGCCAAACAAAATATCTTTGGTTAGTTCTTCACTGTCAAAATTATTTCTTTATTTTCATTGGCCCAAATTAAACATATACGTTTGGCAACACTGCATCATAATTTTCATTCTTCTTTCTATCGAGCACGTTCAAGAATACTGTCATTGGAAAACGATAGAAAATCGGGGAAGTGGAAAAGCTGAGGGAGTGTGACTTTCTCTCAAAATAAAGAATACGGGCCCTAGGCTGGTAATAAAATTCACTGCATGATAATAACATTTTTAAAGCCTGTTTAGGGGGTTCTTTTTGACGAGTCTACCGCGAGTATTCATACCACCATTTATGGAACGCGTTAACCCAGCCTGTCAATGTCAAATGTTTCGGATGTCGGACTGGGCAAACGCGTCACTTTTTGTCGTACAAGTTGACTACACACAGGGGATAAGGGGATAAATAGCTTTTGAATTTTTCCGAAATAATCTGCCCCACTTTTCTCTATCATTGTGAATCCGGACTCGGTGCGGTCCTGGTGCGGTTATGTGTGGACATACCTTTAAATACCTACAGCAGTTACTACTTATGTCGTCCAGTACCTTTAAAAAATTAAAAAACCACCCCCAACTTCTTTACCTCTCTTAAAAATCCAGGCAAACTTCTTACGTCACATTTTTACACAAAGTCAGCTGATGCACGTGTGCCTCACGCTGTCTTTCTTAAAGAAATACCTTTTGGACTTGTTAGAAGCTTTTATTTACATGGACTATTAGATTCGGACAAAGATCACATTTCAAAAGAAGTCACCTGATAACAAGGAAAAGGTGCATTCACATGGATTTCTTTAAGATTTTTAAAAGGACTTGTAGGTGTTTTAAAAGGACCAGTATACCGGTGGATGCAAGGTCTAGTTGGGGGTGTATGTGAAGGCAACAATATGCAAGATGTTCAGGTCTTGTATGCAATTTTATGGCTTGATTTCTTTGAAAAAAATTGGCGGGAATTTAGATTTTATCGAATAGTTTTTAACCGCATTCAATAGGTAGGTGTATGTGTTTTAGTAAATTCTTTGACTAGGGCTTATCAATAAAGAGCAAGAATTCATCGGTAATCGAATAAAGTGACAGATATTTTTTGGTGAAAACCTTTAGAAAAAAACATCAATATCAAGATTTACAGGGTGTCTATTTACTCAATGACAAACTCTTTAAGGGATGATTCCACAATAAAAATAAGGAAAAAACTTCATATGAACATACTTCCTAAACGTCTTAGTTTTTGGACGCAAGGTGTTAAATATTTTGAGTGTTGAGAATAACTCAACACATAAAAAAAATCTCAAGGTGGTATGTTAACATTCGATTAAAAAAAAATTGTTAAATAACTAATGGATAACTAATGGAAAAATGGGGATTCAAATTTTTGGCTGGCAAACAATTATTTATTTATGTATCCTAATTGTGCCAATTTTTTATTTTTTTTTTAATTTTTTAATTTAATATGACAAAATGATTTTTTTGTTGCCGTGTCCGAGGGACGGACCGTTCGCAAATGTCAGACCGCCCGCTTTTAGCGCTATTTTCGGGGCTCTGTAAAAATTATAAATATTCAAGAAACAGCTTCGGAAGGCAGACCTTTTTAAAATTTTAAATATCTTTTATTGTTTTTGAGATATTAAAAACCAAACCCCAAACTTTTTTTTGCTTATTGTTTTTAACTTTTGCAATTTTTATCGGCCCCTTTCGAAAGTATTCCTTAATTTTTCTATACATTATACCGAATCGAATGACACCTCGATCGTAATTTTCGCAGAATACACAAAAAAATTATCCAAAAGGTACATGTTGACTAGACTATCATTCCGTAAAGTTTCATTGTTCTAGCGCTTTTTGTTTTTGAGATAAAAAATAAAAACATTATTTTTTGCTATGTTTGTACCGCGATATCTCCCTAATACTTGACTTTTAACCCCATATTTATAAAGCAAATTACCATTTATTTTGAACAAGGGTCCACGCCCTAAAATGTTTTGAATTTTTTAAAAACACCCTGTATAACTAAATTAAACCTGTCGAAATCTCATGCGTTTAATATGGTTTAATATAGTATGTTTTATTTTAGAAATATGCATGAATGAAAAGGAACAACAATTTAAAAAGATTTTTTAAAAAAGTAAGCACATGAATAGGAAAGAATCAATTGAATTGTTTATTTCTACAAACCTGCTAAATGCACTTTATTAAATTTTCGGTAAACGACAAAAACTTCCTATCTTTAAAATTAATAAAAAATTTGGCCTAAAAAATTAGAGTACTACTTAATAACTTTTCAAAACAGATGTTATTTGAATTAACACTATTATACTTAGTTTTTCTTAAAAAATAATAATAATATTTTTGGGCTTAACTTGTTTCTCCAATAAAATAAATTATCTGTAAAAGATGCGGAAAAATGCTACCACAAATTTCTAAGGCTAAAATATGATTTAGCCCAACTTACCTTAGTCCAAAAGTGGATGATTTCGGAGATACAGGGTGTTAAAAGTTCATTTTGGTTTTGGTGTTTTATAAATAATTGTGTTAGTAATGAGTGTATTGTCACAATATTTGGCAAAAAGGGGTTTTGAGAGGTGAGAAATGAAAATTTGCTATCAATTTTATTGTAAACTCTAGATAGCACCACCTGCGCTATCCTACACAAATAACAAACAAATTAGTGTGCCCCTCCGTATGATATTTTTATAAAAAAAATATTGATTATATTTTGCATAAAAAGGTATTCTTGGTAAAACTTGGTAAACTCTAAAGCTATCTTAAAAGAAAAGTTCAAATCAAGCTATGTCATAAGTGTCTTAACTTTAGGATACACAGTAGTAAGAAAATATATTTTTTAAACTTTACCACCTTGTATTTCTGGTTAATAAAATGGTCTGTTTTACTTTAGTTAGTTAGTTAGAGGACTATTTTGGCATGCTCATTCCAACAAGACGTGTTTGGTAAAGTAAACATACAGGGTTACAGAAAGATCCAACCATAAGGTTTACTTCAGAAATACATTATGAACCTTCGCTTGTCTGGTTCTGCACTATACACACGCAAGCGCATGATAAATGACTGATTTTTACATAAAAACAGTTACAGTTTACATAATTTAATGAAAAATCTCTGTAAATTTCATTTTCGCCAAAAATGTCAGTTGGCTTTTTTTTCTGAAATAAACGATTCAATTTTTTTTTGACTTATGTGATTTTTTTAATTGAGCAATTTAGGTATAAAGGCTGATGTAAATAAACTTCTCTCTGAATTTATTTTTATCTAGATCTCTTAGGAAATTGCGGAATCAAAGATTTAGTACGCGTATGTTTATTGTTTATTAGTTTAAGGCATAAATTAACAATTAAAACAATATAAAACATTTAAGAATTTTGAAATTTATTCGTGTATTGTTTATTATTTTTATTATTGCAACAAAATGTTATGTTAGAATTTATTAGGGTTTTCAAGGTAAAGTACATTGAACTAATTCACGATTGAGTTTTATTTCATCCAAAGCAAATTTAGTGGTTTCCTTAGAGTATAGTTGAAATAAGGAGATATATTTACGACACGACGCGACGGTTTTGAAAAATTGTGTTATGCTTCAATAAGTTTTATTTTACTGAAGCTGTTTTGACATCAGTTTCAGCTTTTACAGGGTAAGCCAAATTAAACTTGCACACTTTATAAATAATCATAACTTTTTATCTGTTGCGCATCATCTTTTTTATTTTTAAGGGCTAATAGGTTGATAATATGTTTTCTCTAGGTTTGCCAATTGTGGTCAAATAGATTTAGACAGGACTAGGACTTTTTCAAAATTCTGTAATTAACTTTGTTGCATAAAGTCCGTTTTACAGTCGGCAAGTTCTTTCTGCAACTTGCAAGAAACTTGTGGTAGGCATGCGCAGTACGCGAACAGCTGATTTTTGGCAGCGTATTCTGCAACTTTATTGCGACTTGCAACTTTACCAGTTGGACCGATTTTTCTTGCAGTTGCAACTGCAAGTCTGGAAAAAATATGGTTATTTTAGTGGTACCAACCCCACCCAAAGTTACTAGTTGAGTGACCACCACCTTCTTGCTTTTTTTCTTGAATTTTCATCCCCCAGGAGGGTAGCGGCAGCAATAATGAGGCAAATTTTAGCCGCGGTGGCTCTTTTCGTTCGATTTTTTTATTTTTAACAGCTATTCTAAATACCGGTCAATAGCTAGGTTAGGTTCTAACTTTATTTTCACATTTTTGCACGTTGGTACCTTGCCCTATTTTTGCAATATTAAAAAGCAAATTGCCGACTGTAAAACGAATCTGCAATAAACTTGCAGCAAGTTTATTGTTGAAAGAAAGTTGCTGCAACAAAATTGCAGAAAGAATCCTGCCGACTGTAAAACAGACCTTAAGAAATCTAATTTTGCTACAATAATTAAGCTAATACGTTTTTCTTGTAGAGAAACTTTGGGAAATGACTCAGTAAAAGCGAATATGTCAACAATTTGAGGATTTAAGTATTATAATTATTTTAAATAAATAATGCTCCCCATAAAGCATGCATTTCTCTCCATTTTAAAAAGAACTTTTTTTTTGTGCCCTTTGAAAATTAAAAATGTGGATACCATGGTTACCGAGTTGGATGCCGACCCTACTTAACAGTAAATTAATTAAAAATAAACGTATTAACCTAATTATAGAAAACAAAAATTTTGCAGCGAAGTTTATTGTATCATTTTGGAAAAGTCCTGTAAGTCCAGTCCTGTTTAAATCTATTTGACCAAAATTGGCAAACTTAGAGAAAACAAAGCTACCTATTAGCCCCTTAAAAATTAAGAAGATGGGCGCAACAGATAAAAAGTTATTATTAGTTAAAAAATGTGCAAGTATAATTTGGCACACACTGTATATTAAGGTAGTTATGGAAAACATGTAATTCGCCATTTTGTGGCGACGGCCATCTTGGATTTTAATTTTTTCATACTGGGCACTATTCTACCCTAGTACCTAGTACCCTTCACTCCAGTTTTCAGGTTCCTAAACCCATCACTAAACCTGACTTGGAAAACAAACGCAGAGCGATGCAGATATCTCTTTCACAGGATCTTAATTTAATATTGGATTGGGGCGCAAAAAATCTCGTCCATTTTAATACCTCCAAAACACAATCATGTTCCTTGTCGCGAAAAGAGTCATGAAATACTCATCCTCTACTTATGAGCGGCCAAGTTTTACAGAGCAAAGACACCTTCAATCTTGTGGGCGTCACATTTGAAAGTAACCTTAAATCAAGATCGTTTAATAGGTAAGGTTGCCTCATTACGTCACATATGTACCGCACTGCTGGTTCCTTATTGGCGCCAACATAGCAAACAAGGATGTCTAGACGGATAATGCTATGAGGGCGAAAGAGCGCGATATACAATATTTAAAAATCAGCTAGAATAATCAATAATTTATTAATAGGAAATAAAGAAGTTACGGTAATAACTGGAATTAACAGTATTTAAAAGTATTTCTTTAATATTGACAAAAAACACAAACTACACTGTTAAAAACTTCATTAAATAATGAGCAAAATACATATGTGACGTATGGTCCGCCATGTTGCAAGGCTTACGAGGCAACCTTACCTATTAAACGATCTTGACCTTAACTGGCATAAACACATTGTATCTATAGCCACGGCAGCTTCAAAAAAGCTTGGATTTCTCTTTCGAGCCAAAAGTATTTTACCACTTCTAATTTATATACTTTATATGTGTCCCAAATCCGACCTCTCTTGAAATATTGTTCTCATATCTGGGGCATGGCGTCCCCCACAACCCTAAGCATTCTTGATTCTATTTAAAGAAGAGCTCTTCGTCTCATTAATGACCCTTCACTTACAGAAAGGCTCCCCTCTCTTGCCCATCGTCGGGCTGTGGGGTATTTATCGCTTTTTATAGGTACTTAAATGGCTTCTGCTCTGAAGAATTGTCCAGTATAGTTCCTCCACTCACGGTTCCCAACAGAGAAACTCGTGGTTCCGCGCCTATGCATCCTTATACGGTCCAACTGGACGGGCCCCGAACTTCTCACTTTGTTCGTTCTTTTATCCCTAGAGTTTCTAGATTGTGGAACCTGCAACCCGCGGAGGTCTTTCCTTCCCTCCAAAACTTCAAGTATTTAAGTCCCGTGTCAACAAACTCCCTCTTACCTCGCTTAAGACACCCACGGTACGTTAGTATTTAGGTTTTTAGCCTTCGTGGTTTGTTGAAAAAATATGTAATGTTGTGTGGTTGTTGTTGAAAAAATATGTAATCCGCCATTTTGTAGCGGCGACCATCTTGGATTTTAAAATTTTCATAGTGAGCTCTATTCTATTAATTAAGCTCTTTTATTTAATACCCATGTTGAGGTTGTAGTGAAGCAATATGTAACCCGCCATTTTGTATCAGGTGCCATCTTTAATTTTCAATTATAAAAAATGTAGTAGTTGTATTGCCATCAAGATTAAGAGTGTGTACCAAATTTCAGATCGATTAAACTATCAAATTTGACCCAAACAAATAACAAACAGGTTAAGTTAAGTAAAACCTTAAGACATAGTAAGGTCGAATAAACGTAGTAGCTTATTGTCCCATATACAGGGTGTCCAAAAAATTGGTAATCTCCCGGATATAAAAATAACACGTAAAAAGTATATTATGTTTATATAACTAATAAAACTTTTTTGGTATAAAATTTCTCTTTGACAATATTGGGTCTTAGGAGTTCCAATGCAGAATCAATATTTTTAAAAGTTTTAACTAAAAATTACATAAACTCTATCATGTCGCTAATCTTAACCGTTTTTTTTTATTTTTTTGACAATATTCATCCTAGTTTGGTTGATAGCGCTCGACGATATTTAATTAAAAAATACCTATTAGCGGGTTCTCATTGTTTAAGATAGTTGGAGGGAAATAATAATCCTTTAAGTTTTTTCACCTTAACAAAGCTAATTTTAGTAGGCAGAAATCTGCCTTGGTTTATGTTGTCTTATATTTATATTATAATTTATTTACCGGTCATCGCAAAGTAGAATTTTACCGGTTTTACAAGATTTTTGTGGTTACTTTTGTTTAGTTGTTTCTGTTTAAAAGATATCAAGGGTTATTTTAGATTCTAAAAATTGTCCCGCATCCTTCAGTATCCGATTCCACGACCCAACATCCCGTTTCACCTGTTTATTTTAAAATGTTCTCGATAAAAGCACAAAAATGACCAAAGGTGGGTCAGATGTAGAAGATGAAAACAGGTGATCGTCGTCCCCGCGAAGAATTACGCACTGCAAGGTGTAGCAATCAGCTGCCCGCTCGTTCCTCTTAAGACTTTTTAAGATAAACTATACAAGCCCACATATTTTTGCGCAGATGTCTTGTAATTACGAATAATTTTTATTATTATTGGTATTTTCTTAAGTTTTATTTTATTTGTTTGGTATTGTAATAATATAATTTTAAAATTTCACTTGCCAACAAGTGTAATAAAGAAATTGGAACATTACAATTACCATTATTTTCTTTATTATATCCAATTACACAGGATGATGTTACCCACCGGCGGTTTCACCTAAATATTATTAAATTAAATATTTAATCCCAAATGATGGATAAAAGGCCCCGAAAAAAATACGCTTTAAAAACTAATATAATAACATCAAATCTACTGAAATGAAGATATGCTCTATATTGGTTAGGAGGATTCATTTATTGGATGGTCTTTTTGTTGGGTACACGTCTGGAAAGAATGGTCCCGGGTATACGAGCTGACCCTGTTCAGCCCTATTAACCCCTATATGAACTGGCCGGTCACCTGAAACAAAATAAAGAATAACCCCCAAATACCAAAAAAATTCTAATTACTTATATCACTCATAACACAAATGTCAAACTATTTTCAGTTTGAAATACTAAAAAGCATAACATTTTTAATCATTAATAATTTAAATATTAGTTAATTTTTATTTTATTTTTTAACTTTACAACTAGACGTCGTTTTTAATTAGATTTTTTTGGGTTTTTGTGGGGTTTTTCTTTATTTTGTTTCAAGTGACCGGCCAGTTTATAGGGGTCAATAGGTCTGGACAGGGTCAGCTCGTATACCCCGGGACCAGGACCGAAAGCGGTCCCATTCTTTCCAGGCGTGTACCCAAGAAAAAAGACCATCCATCAAATCTACCTTTTTTTACATTATTTCGTTTGTAACCAACGCATAAAGTAGTTCTGGATGTTTGTTAAAATTTTATTTCATTAATACTATTTGGGGAATAATTTGTTAATCTGTTTTCGGTGTTATGTTAACTACTTGGTATTACTCGAATATTTTCTACCGAAGACAGAGTATGGGTAGGGGGTCATGGTTGGTTCTGGTTAGTTATTTTTTTTTTACTTTTTTATTCCTTCATTAAACTTACTTATTCACAGTTTATAAATCCACTTAAAAAATGTGTGAATTTTTATTCTTTCTTTTCTTTTATATCCATAATATCGTCTGCATCCTGCATGTGGTCAAAAACACATATAAGAGAACCCGAACCCTTTTACCTCTGGTCGAAATTTCATGTACCTTTAAGTACCTGCTCTAAACTTGGTCGGAAATACATATGCCCTTACGCACAACTTTATTTTGGTTGTTAAAAATGACTAATATTTTGTTTTTTTAGTGTAAGTATATCATAAATTTACATTTCTTGTCATTATCACCTCAAAATCACATCCGGTTTAACCGGTAAGACCATAAACTTTTTTATAAATACAACCTCCTACTTTTTTATTTTTGTATGCCCTATGGTGAATGGGGTAAGGTATGCCTGAGGTCAGAGTTGGATCGTATTCGAATACTCAGTATTCTGAATAGTATTCAGAATGCATTTTGCCGGTATTCGAATACATTTGTGTGTTTGGTATTCGGTATTCGGCAGAATACTTTTTTGAAGTAAGTATTCGGGATTCTGTATTCGAATACTTTTGAAGTATTTGACGAATACTTTTTTGAGTATTCGAATACCGGAATGTGTAAGCAGTATTCAATAATACCAAATTTTTTCCAGTATTCGAATACCGATTCCAGGTGATCGTGAATACCGAGTATCCGAATACTTTTTTTTTCGTATTCGAATACCGATTTTCAGTATTCGACCCAACTCTGCCTAAGGTAAAGAACTTTTTTGCGCCTCGGCAGTTCACGGCGAAAGTTGCAATTCAATTGCTTCCAAGGACGTCTCAGTCCAAATTTCAAGTTTGGGAAGCCCTGCTCTTAGAGTTATAAAGTACTTGTCAGGAGCTTTAAATAATGTGTCACAAGACCCCCTTTTTCATTTTTTTTCCAGTATGGCGCCCAGCTGATACATTGACATTTAGTTGTTATTGATATGTCAAAAAAATGTACACCATTTTTCCCAATTTTATCAAAATATACCAAACGGGCCAGCTTTTTAAAAGGGGGAAGGTCAGGTAGGTATTTAAATTGAATAGAAAAAAACCTTATAATGCAAATCTCTTGACGACTCTAAATATAACAAGATAACTGATCTAAGGTTCAATATTTAAAATTGATACCTTCAAGTTTTTTTTTTTTGAATTCTGCTTAATTTAAAAGTGAACAACAAAATCACTTACGCTTTTGACTAATTAACAAATTTGTTTTATTATTGCAATATTTGCATAATAGAAATCGAAAATTCCATTGTAGAGTTCGATTGACAAATTACGTTGATGTTATTGTAAATTGCCAATCAATTTGCTTTAACAACAAAGTAAAAAATATTCTGAAAGAATTACCTTGATTTGTTAAACAATTATTTTTCTAAATTCTATATTATCAAGAAAAGAAAACAAAAAAATTATAAAAAAGTAATAGTTACCATTTGTGCTGTCTTGAAAATAAAACCCATTATAAGGTCTTAAATAAGGTACCAGGTATACAGGGTGTCCCAACTTCGCCCCTGTACCTACAAGGTACAAAAATAAACTTAAAATAAAGAAGTTTTATCTTTTTATTTACAGTACCAGTTTTTTTTTATCTTTGCACAAACCACGAAGGCTAAAAACCTAAATACTAACGTACCGTGGGTGTCTTAAGCGAGGTAAGAGGGAGTTTGTTGACACAGAGACTTAAATACTTGAAGATTTGGGGGGAAGAAAAGACCTCCGCGGGCAGCAGGTTCCACATTCTAAAAACTCTAGGGATAAAAGAATGAACAAACTGGGAAGTTCGGGGCCGATCCGGTTGAACCGTATAGGGATCCATACGCGCGGCACCACGAGTTTCTCTGGTGGGAACCGTGAGTGAAGGAACTATTCTGGGCAATTCTTCAGCGCAGAAACCATGAAAGTATCTATAAAAGGGATAAATCCCTTACAGACCGACGATGGGCAAGAGAAGGAAGCCTTTCTATAAGTGAAGGATCATTAATGAGACGAATAGCTCTTCTTTGGATGGAATCAAGAATGCTTAGGGTTGTGGGGGACGCCATGCCCCAGATATGAGAACAATATTCCATGGGAGGTCGGATTTGGGACACATATAAAGTGTATAAATTAGAAGGGGAAAAATACTTTTTGGCTCGAAAGAGAAATCAAAGCTTTTTGAAGCTGCCGTGGCTATGGATACAATGTGTTTATGCCAGTTAAGGTTACTTTTAAATGTGACGCCCACAAGATTGAAGGTGTCTTTGCTCTGTAAAACTTGGCCGGTCATAAGTAGAGGATGAGTATTTGATGACTCTTTTCGCGACAAGGGACATGATTGTGTTTTCGATGCATTAAAATGGACAAGATTTTTGGCGCCCCAATCCAATATTAAATTAAGATCCTGCGAAAGAGATATCTGCATCGCTCTGCATTTGTTTTCCAAATCAGGTTTAGTTATGGGTTTAGGAACCTAAAAACTTGAGTGAAGGGTACTATCGTCGGCGAAACTATGAATGGAATTAGTTGTGGACGAGAGAAGGTCGTTGATGTGAAGAAGAAATGGTGCGGGAGCTGAGCTCTGAGGCACTTCAGCTTTACTTGGTGAAAGCTTGAAGAATGGCCGTCCACAATAACTGATATACGTCGATCAGATGGATAACTAGAGAGCCAAGTACAGAGTTTAGTTAAAAGACCATGGGAGGAAGTTTATTAAGAAGTGCGGCATGCCCGACCTGGTCAAAAGCTTTGGATATATCAAGAGCCAACGATCTGGGACTCACCTAGAAACTCAAGAGATTTATTCCAGCAGTGTGTTACGAAGGAAATAAGATTTGCTGTAGATCTTTTGTGGCGAAATCCATACTGCCTGTCATGCAAGTTAGTGTAGCAAGTGTTAGTATACAACAGAATTTTTACTGTCAAGTAGGGTTTTTAACACGCTTTTATATTAGCTTGGGTTGTATCTATCTATCTATCTATCTATCTATCTATCTATCTATGTAACGGAATCTTTGAGCCTAATTTTTACCAACTTCCAGCGATTCAATTTCTTTGAAACTTTGCACACGTATCAAGGACCGATGACAATGCAATAATTTAAAAACAGTATCCCGTTATCCTGATTAGGACCGCCAGGATAAATAAATTCCTTTACAGATCCTCTGTGTCTCTTGACAAAATGGCGAAGGAATTTTTTAGTGAATAAACTGGAGCATTTATTTTTAAAAAACTAATTGATATATCGAACTAAAAATGAAAAATAAATAATAGTTTAAAAAAACTAAATAAAAACACGCTTTTATATGCAACCGAACTAAAAATTAGAAAATAATTTTTCATTACAAAGAGTTTGTCACTTCAGAATAAAAGCGTGGGGTGCTTAATATATTAAATGTTATAATTATTCTATTTGCAAATATCTATGAGGGAAAAGTTATGAAAAAATAGTAAAATGCACCCTACGCTTTTTACTCTGAAGTGACAAACTCTTTGTAA
Organism: Listronotus bonariensis; assembly: GCA_014170235.1. NCBI lineage: Eukaryota > Metazoa > Arthropoda > Insecta > Coleoptera > Curculionidae > Listronotus > Listronotus bonariensis. Next base: position 173,171 of record JACEGR010000967.1, on the reverse strand, counting down.
TGAAAAATTATTTTCTAATTTTTAGTTCGGTTGCATATAAAAGCGTGTTTTTTAGTTTTTTAAACTATTATTTATTTTAAATGTAACACCGAGTATATTTAAACAAATTTTCACTCTGTATTAAATTTTATATCAAAAATGTATCACACATTATATGTACTTCAATTATTGTTGGTTGTTTGAGATATCAACAGTATACCGAGATACTTATTAACGATTGACAGTGGAGAAAGAAAATAATATTTTGGTTTTAATTATTCCTAATTAATTTTGTCACTCTTAGAGTGACCATTGACATGAAAAAAATTAATTTATTACTTTTCATTGTATAAACTCTTAATAGGTAGGTCAGCTATTTAGGTTATTTTAGATACATTTCTACTTACTTAACCTAAAAACCAGCCAAAATTGACTTATTGCTGTTTTTAGTGCAATTAAATAAATCTGTGTCTAATATAAACTAAATTGCTGACATATCTATTAGTAGTTCTTACAATGGAAGGTAATTAATTACATGTTATTAAATTATAAAGTTAGAGTCCGACCAAAACTGGTTTTCCGGTCGAAATCAAAATTTTGGCCATGGCTTCAGTTTCGGCCGAAACCGAAACTCATGTGGTCAAGTATAACCCTTAAATACTGAAATTTGAAATTTTGGGAGTGTTTATACTTCTTTTGATGGGGGGTTCCAAAAAAATTTGAAGAGCAAAAAAAAGAGCCTAGCTTTTAAAAACTATTTCATTTTAATCATTTTTTAATTTTTTAAATTAAGATAGCGTGACCGTAAGAAACGAAGTTAGGCGAGCGCACGACAACTTCCAAAATCAGTTTCAGTCAAAACTGGCCGAAACCAAAATAATATTATTTTCTTTCTTCACTTTTGATCGTTTATAAGTATATCAGCATACTGCTGGTATCTCAATAACCAGCAATAATTGACGTATATAAAATGAATTTTTATATAGAATTTAACCCAGATTCAAAATTTGTTAAAATATACAGAGTATTCCATTAAAAAACCTACTTGACAATGAAAACTATCTTTTTGAAACACCTTGTACATTAATGAGTACTGTCAATAAAAAGAGTGTTTCCAAATGAACATGTGTTATTTTAAGTTTATTTTTGTATCTGGTACAGGTTCAAAGTTATTTCGTGTATAAATAGAGTTGAAACACCCTGTATAAATAAACATAAATATCATTATTCAATTATATTTTCAAATCAGCTGATTACCTGTTAACGTTATAACCTATATCAATATTCCCACGACCCTAAAATCATTGCAAAACATTACATATACACCTACAAAAATACCCCCGGACCTTTAAAGGATTTTAAATCCCGGTTTTGAGATCTAGATCAGTCTCTATTATTATTTAAAATCTTTGCTCCAAAATCAGCTGATACATGAAAAGAATCTTTATGAAAGAAATCATATGGGAACAAATTTAAAGTTTACCTAACCTTACGTACAATCAACTCTTATTTTGCTTCTAAAGGGCCTAAAGTAAGGTAGGTTTACAGTCCAAAATGGTATAAAACATCAAAATATTCCTTCAGGTATCAAAGACCCAAATTTCTCTATTCTTTGCACAATTTTTCTTAAAGGTGGACGATTTCTTTGTTACATAATGGATTTGTGGTTTACAAAAGAAAAATTCGAAGTGGAAAAGGCATTTTAAAATTTAAAAGGTCAACTTGCGTAGGTGTTTTTACTTTTTAAAAATTTATGTTATCTATGCGTACACTTTTTACTTTTCGTCAGAGTTACATGTTGGCAGTTTTATTAAAAACAAAATATCTTTTCTACTAGTGCCTGGACCAGTTATGAAATGGACTTGATGATAAGAACACTTTTAAAGTCTTTTAGGGGTTCCTTTTGACGAGTCTACCACGAATATTCATACCGCCATACGTAGAAGCGGCGCTTTATGCCAGGCTGTCAATGTCATATTTTTGAGTGTCGGACTGGGCAAATGCGTCACTTTTTTCGTCTGACAAGTTAACCACAATGTTTTCATGCAATTTTTAAACATTGTACCAAAAATCGTAACCGTTACAGTCACAAAACCCGCCGATACCCGAAACACGTGTTTGAGCACAATGAGGCACAATGTTTAAAAATTGAGAGTTAAACATTGTAGTAAACTTGTTTGACCAAAAAAGTGACCTTTTCACCCAGTCCGACACCCGAAACATTTGACATTGACAAGCTGTAACTTAAGGGGTGATTCTAATTGACAGAATAAGGGTAGAGCTTCATATAATTTTTTTTCAAAATGTCATTCGTTTTCGAGTTACAAGCCGTCAAATTTCAATTTTTATTTGGATTTTTTCTTCACGGGGCGATTCTACAACAGAAAATAAGAAAAAACTTCATATAAACATATTTCCTAAACGTCTTAGCTTTTGAAAAAACTTTTTTTTTAATTTTTAACACCCCGTAGTTCAAAACTAAGACGTTTAGAACATATGTTTATATGATTTTTTTGTAGAAGCGTTTGGTTAAGTTTGTCGGTTGAGTTACTGGACACCCTGTATGTATGTAGGTAATTTGATTGAAATTGATAAAAACTTTGATGTCTATTGGTGCCAAAACGGTGAGGTTTATCGACTTTAATAAAAGAGTACCTTATTTTTTAAGTTTTTGATTGTCCATAAAATGGCGCCCCCAGCTTTGCAATATCTGTCAAAATAAAAAAGTTATGATGTAAATAAATATTAAGTTGTAGGTAAAGTGCCCTCTGGCGGTATTTAAAAAATGTACTTTTGTCTTAAAATTTTAGAATCTGCAAAGCTTGATTTGTGTGCCAAATATTAACTGGATTGGGTAAAAAATAAATGTAATATGGCGAAAAAACCAAAATAAAAATTGAACTTTGACGGCTTGTAACTCGAAAACAGAATGACATTTTGAAAAAAATTATATAAAGCTCTACCCTTATTTTGTCAAGTAGAATCACCCCCTTAAGTTTCGTGATCGATTTTTGAATCACCCTGTATATAAAGTAAAGAGATCTTTATTAAGCTACTATTTAAAGATTTTAAGTTTGAATCTGCTGGAGGAGGAACTCTACCATGCCCTTCACATAAGCAGAAGCCATGAACATGCCTATAAAAGAGTAATAATCCCCTACAGCTTGTTATCTTTAATAAGGTAAACAACTTTTTAAACGGTATTAAGAATGCTAAGTATTGTGGGAAATGGAATAAAAAAGCCGTTTTCCAGATATGGGAACAATATTTCAAAGAGGGTGTAATTCAAAATACATACAGACTAACACTAAAACACGGGAAAAATACTTTCTGGCTTAAAAGATGAACCAATTTAAGCTCTTTTGAAGATTCTGGGCTGTGGATCTAATGTGTTTATTCCAGTTGAAGTTATTTTTAAAAGTTAGGCCCGCAAAGAAAAAATATTCTACAGTAAGTAAAAGATCAGTATTGTAGGCATTAACTTGAACAAGATATTTGGTGTTCTAATCCAGTATCATGTCTTGTGAAGATGATATCTGGATTATCCTGAAGCTCCTGAATGTAAAAGTTGAGGGTACTATTTTAATCAAAATTATCAGTGATAACAACGGTGTAGAGAAAAAAATTATGTGACAAGGTATTAGAGTATTTGACAGTATTGAGCCCTGGGTCACCACAGGCCACAGCATTAATTTGGCGAAAACTGAAAGAGTGACAATCTTTAAAATGGAAGGTACGACTATATCTGCTTTGAATTTTTGCCAGTCATGTACAATTTTTGTGTTTTTCTAAATAAAACTTTTAACATAGTTCAGCTTTCTTTTTTTTTTGAGGATAGAAATAATTTAATTTTTAAGGACGTTCCCAAAAAATCACTTTTCTTAGGATTTTTTAAAACGTCGAATACACATACTTATAAATGTTCTCTATACATATTTTTTTAATAGGTCTTGCATGTAAGTCCTAACCTGAGGGACATTTTAGGGCACGTTTAATTAAATATCATTTTTACTTTTTTTTAGAATTTTTATTAAAAACTGAGAATCGAGGATATAACAAACTTTTTTCTTAAAAAAAAAAACACATATGAGCGGTACTCGTATACGAGGTATCTTAAAAAATATGAATTTTGCTCAAGAGGAAAGTACTATTATTTTTACAATATCAAACATTTTTATATAAAAAAAATGTTTTTGAATTAAAAATAGGGTTTAAATATGCAAGCTTGTTTGTTTTTAGCTATTTTTGTAAAAGATAAAAATGAAAAACTGCAAAAACAGTTTTTCTACTTTAATGTCGACGACTCTTACATTTAACCTTTTTTAATAAAAGTTATTATTTCGCTTAAAATTGCAAAAAAAATATTTACCCCAAAAAATCACCCTCTTCAACCTCTAAATGCATTATGTTAGTTCGGAAGCGTTTTTCTTACATAGTTAGGATGCACTTAACAAAAATTATACCATAAGTTTGCTCTAAGGCACTTTTTTCCATCAGGTATTCCGTCTGGACTATTATTAATTTTATCACTTTTTTTTCGAACAAATCTGCTATCCTTTAATTACGAGTTCATTAATGTAAATTATTTCAAAGTAAATATAAAACCTCAAAAACCTTTCAAAACAAATATATTCTCTCAAGAGAAAAAAACGTCTCTAGAGACTTAAATGGTCGCATTACTTTTTGGAAACGTCCTTAAGGGTTATGGGTGAAAAGGAATTTGTACAAAAGTTTTGACTTATGTTTTTACCAAAGGACTAGAAGAATTTTCTTCTATGCAGGCGAGATATAGATATATCTTTGTATATATCTGCCAAACAATTTTTTGTAAGTAAATAAGTACATAATCAACTTAAAAGGTAATTTACATTTTAGATGTTCTTAAAAAAATATGGTTTTTAAATATTAAAAGAACAAGTAACATGTTTTGGGGGCTATACAGAATCAGCCAATCAATTATACATATTAGGCGATGATGGAAAAGAGATACGCAAATAACGGCATGTAAACATAGGTGACTAATAGTGCTTGTTTGTTATTGCAGTACTGGCCGATATACCATAAACTGTTGCTTATACAGTATAGCCTTTTAGGAAATCAGGTGCAAGGCGCGGAATATGTGTACATTGGTAGAGTGATGTCAGTCTATGACACTTTTGGGACCATAATATAATAATAATTTTGGTATTTTTCTATTAGTTATATTATTAAAGTCAAGGAAGAGAAAATTGTATATTCTTTAGGCTGAAAACATTGTAAAGACTTCGTGAGAAAGTGCGCATGCATGATTTTTTCATGTCGATTTATTCTCGCAATGAACACACTAAGAAGCTCATTCTTATATCATTATTCCCTGTTAGTTTAGAGTTAACGATTAAGGTAAATTGGGGAGATTTAGCGTTAAAGGCATTAGCGTTATTTTAGTACCGCTTATGGATTACTTGAATTGTTTTATATTTGCTAATTATTATTAAGATAATATTGGATTGCAGCGCCAAAAATCTCGTCCAATTTGGTGGATCTGAAACGCCATCGTGTTTCTTGTCACAAAAAAGTCATCAAATACTTATGAGCGGACAAGTTTTCCAGAGCAAAGAGACTAGCATAAATATATTGTATCTATACTTGGATTTTTTTTCAAGCGAAAAAGTTTTTCCTTCGTTATACAGGGTGTTTCTAAACGAATGCGAGAAATGTTAGGAGGTGATTTTTTATCAAAAAGTAAGAAAAAAACTTTATATGAACATATGTCCTAAACGTCTTAGTTTTTGAACTACAGGGTGTTAAAATAAAAAAACTATTTTTTTTTAATATCCCAATATTCTTTACTCAATTTTGTTTTAATTTGGCAATATTATTATTTACATTAAGGGAGTAATTTATCACTAACTTAATTTCATTTAGTAAGTCCAGTGGCGTCGTGAGAGGTAACTGAAGGAATATTCTCAACAAAAAAATGGTACGCCACTGACTGTGTAAATGTGTGTAAAATATTTGTGCTTTCTTTAGATTAGGCAAATAAAAATACTGCTTTTATGTCTCCTAATTTTTTTCCGTATCTTGTTTAGTCTAAGAAAAAAAATCACCCTATTGCATATTTTCAGACCATAAAAGAAGCATTTTGGGATCTTTCTTTTTAAATAAGGTTTTATAATTTTTAATTAGCAATTTTGTAACTAAAATAATAAATATTTATTTAAATAGTGTTTATATCCAGTATAACAGCTTTAACTAAAATAAGTGTTTTCGAAATTTTTAGTTTTTGAAAATTTTAACACTCTGTATCTCAAAGTAACACGTTTAGGACATACGTGCATACGAAGTTTTTTTCTTATTTTTAATGAAAATTCACCTCCTTAAATTTTTGCATTTGTTTAGAAACACCCTGTATACTCTATATGTATCCCGAATCCGACTTATCTGAAATATTGCTCTAATATCTGGAAAATAGCGTGACACACAAGCCTCAGCATTCTTAATTCCATTCATAGAAGATCTGCTTTGCCTTAATAATGATCCCTTGCTTTCAAATAGAGCCTCCTTCTGTTACCTATCGTCGGGCCGTAATGTTCTTTGCTTATTGTCTTTTGTCCAGTCTAATTCCTTCACTTGCAGTTCCCAACAGAAAAAATAGTGGTGCCGCACGTATGCATCCCTATACGGTCCAACTGGAAAGGCTCCGAACATCTCACTTTGTTTTTTTTTATCTCTAGAGTTTTCAAAATATGGAACTATCCCCCCCATTTTCTCTAAATCCTAAAGTATTTAGGACCCGTGCTCACAAAATGCGAAGTAAATTAAGGATCTATTATTTGTTTTCATTCATTTTCTACAAAAATAAGTGTACGTTACATGTATGTACAGGGTTGCTTAAGAAAATACTTTTACTAAATTAATTTACAGGATATTTCCTAACTACGGCACAAAACTTTAAAGGGTGATTTTTTTATGTCATTATATAAAGAAAAGTTCCTATAAACATTTGTCCGAAGTTGCTTCGTTTCTTAGATACCAATAAATTATTTTTTTAAATATATTAAATACGAACCAAGATACAAAAAAAAATGTACTACACTAAAGAGTTATATTTTTAGTGTGTTTAATAGGAAAAAATAACATAAAAACTACATAAAAAGCCAGTGGGCACAACAGCCAATATTATTGAAAGAAAAATGTACGCCACTGGCTTTTTATGTAGTTTTTATATATTTTTCCTATAAAGCAACTAAAAATACAACTTTGGTGTAGTACATTTTTGTATCTGGCTTCGTATTTAAGATAATAAATAAAAAAATACTTTTAAAAAAATAATTAACGCTTTGGATATCAATAACAAAGCAACTCCGGACATATGTTTATAGAAACTTTTCTTCATAAAATGTCAAATGAAATTACCCTGTAAAGTTTGGTACCGTAGTTAGGAAATAACCTTTATTTGAATTTGGAAACAAGTAATTTTAAGCCGCCCTGTACATCCAACCTTCAAATATTTTTGTGGAAATGTATTTCCTTATCAAGCAGGACTTTTTATAAAGAGGCGTAAAGTTAATAATTAAAAATCGGTTGTCTGCAAAGTCGGTTTACTGACGATAGTTGAACGTGACAACGTCGAAAGAATCATTACCTTTATCGCCGCAATTATCGTTGCTATAAAATAAACAATTGACACCACATTCACTTTTCACTGCACGCTCACTCAAGTAGGAGAGAAACAGATGTCGAACGCTGCCGAACACGGAGATTGTGCCTCTTTGTCGCTCGTTCCGCGCTCTCGTTGCACTTAGCCTTAAATGGAACGCGCGAGGTAACGCCGCATGAGTCATGTTTTTTGGTGCGTGCAGCCGGCTCCATCGAATTATAAGATGTTGTCACGTCGAAAAGTTTCCCATTTGGTAAGAACTTCCAAAGACACGCTGTACAGGGTGGCCCACCATATTCGACACGGTCTGTAGCTGGATAACCATGGGGTTTTTATAAAAAGTAAATACTGGAACATATACAGGTCGGATAAGGCCACAGTATAAAATTATTTTACTCTATACAGGGTGTCTCAAAAAGTGTGACGTATCAAAGTTATATTTTTTTAAATGGAACACCCTATATTTTATGACGGTTTAAGATTCCACATTAAAAAATAACTCAAGTTTGTTCATGGTACCAAGTGTTTAATTTTATTCATTTTTGTGATATTTGATTCTTTTTCAAAATACAGAGGTGCAATTAAATTAATTTTATTTTAACACTATAAACTCATTAAACTTCAAAATGTGTAACAAGATTAGAAAAAGTCTGCCATATCATATGTAGGTCATATCAAGATCAAATATTGTACAGGGTAAACAAAAAATAATTTCAATTTTTCAGAAAATCAAATAGCAATATCTCTCTTATTTTAAATGGAACACCCTGTATTTTTTACGTCACATGATGACAAATACAATACTTTTTCAAATGGTGTATAGGTTGCCTAAACCTATCTTTTGTGCTTTTTAGAAAAATCTGTTTTTACAAATTTTTTGTCCAAATGTTTATTTAAATAAAAGCTGGCTGTGAAATAGCAGCCATTAATATTGTTCTTAAGGAAATAACAACGACCATTTATCGATTACTAGTGTTTTAGTCAGTTTAAAAGAAATTTTAATGATTTTAAATAAAAACTCTCTTCTACAACAACAAGATGATGTAGTACTGGTAGGATGTGAAAAAAATGGTTTACTTTAGTCTAGAGTTAATCCTGAAAAATATTTCAGGAAAAACCATCTGATTACCTTAATAGTTGCTTTAAAAAATTTGACAAAGGGATTATGGATAATGGAAGACACGAGTTATAGGTCACAGAATGTCGTCATAACTGACCAGAGGCGTTAGTAGGATTATTTAAACACAAGTTTTATCATTACCACATTTAGCTGAAATAAGTGTTATTGGAAGTAGCATTATAAGCAACTAATGAATTTGTTTCTGTTAATTTTAAAAATAGTGGCAGATAATACAAAATCTCTTAAGTTTGTTCTTTTTTCAGACAAATTTACATTTTGCAATAACGGCTTAGTACATAGGCATAGCTATATCACAACCTACTTAAATTAAATAGACATTTGGAATAAAAATATGTTAAAACGGAATTTACTAAAAAAGTATAAAAGATAGGTATAGGCAACCAATACACCATTTAAAAGAGTATTTGATTTGTCATCATGTGGTGTAAAAAAATACAGGGTGTTTCATTTAAAATAAGAGAGATATTGCTATTGGACTTTCTAAAAAAGTGAAATTATTTTTTGATCACCCTGTATAATCTATAATCTCGATACGACCTACGTATGATAAGGCAGACTTTTCCTAATCTTGTAACAAATTTTGAAGTTTAAGGAGTTTATATTGTTAAAATAAAATTAATTTAATTGCACCCCTGCATTTTGAAAAAAATCAAATATCACAAAAACGAATAACATTTAACGCTTGGTACTATTAACACACTTAAATTATTTTTTATGTAGAATCGAAAACCGTCATAAAATATAGAGTGTTCCATTTAAAAAATATAACTTTGATACGTCACACTTTTTTGAGACACCCTGTATAGAGTAAAATAATTTTATACTGTGGCCTTATCCGACCTGTATATGTTTCAGTATTTACTTTTTATAAAAACCCCATGGTTATCCAGCTACAGACCGTGTCGAATATGGTGGGCCACCCTATATAATGGCAACCCAAAACATTAAAAGCACATTGTCGTTGTACCGGTGGCCAAATAAGCGAGGTAAGCGGCTGTATCTCGGAAACCGCTTAACGTACAACCTTTCGGTAAAAATATTGTTATGAATGTGGCCAAGAGAAATTGCTGGAAATTATTCTCAAGTTTGTAAAATGTCCGCTAGGGGCGTAATAATTATTTAAATTACAAAAATAAGTTTTCTCTATAAGTTGCCGAATTAAGGTATACCGAAAATACATACAAATAAATCTTACGTCTATAAGGAATAACTTTGGTTCAGCACTTTTTCCTCAAACTCCTCAAATAAAGTGGTGGGGGTAAGACAAACATTGACTTATAAAATATGCAATATCTCGGGAACGCCTCATTGTAAAAATTCGATCTAGGTTTCATTTGAAAGAGTTTTTTTGCTCTATCATAAGTGCTAGAAGCGAAGTATCTGTGGTTCTTACTACCATCGCTAGATGGCGTCTCTTTTTAAATCCAACATTTTATTATTTTTCTCAGAAACTTCAAATGCACTTATATGCACGTTATAGCACAGTTATATAGAGCATTAAATGCCTAAAAGAATAGCGCAAACCGCAAGTCTCTATCTTTTTTTTCGCGGAGATATTAACCGAAAACCATTCACGAGACCGTGAACCACAATGATTTTTAAAATTAACGAAAAGACCCCCAATTGAGTTATGTTGCTAAGCAGTAAAATATCAGTAGGCTTTGGAAACAAAAAATTGTTTGTAAACAGAGTTGAAACGTCAAACGTTAATCTTGCATTTTGATTGTAATTTGAATTGATTTAAAATGCCGTTTACAAATGACGAGGCTGTTGATTTGTTAGCTGTTTATTTTGAATGTTATCAAAATGCAGCAATTGCTGAAAGAGAGTATGCGATGCGCTATCCAAATCGCAGACATTACGGCAGACGTGTTTTTCCCCGCTTAGTGCAACGCTTACGTGTCACTGGGAGTATTCATCGACCAGTATTTCGAAGACGTCGTATTGGTAGATCCGAAGAGAATATTATCAATGTTCTAGCATATATCCAGTTTGATCCACACGTTAGTACTAGAACTTTGTCCTTGGAGTTGGGAATTACACGAACAACCGTTCAAAATATTTTACAAGAGTATAGGTGGGTATATTAAAAAAAAACTAAATATTTTAGAAGTTAATCGGATTTCATTTTGATGCAAATTTGTTTTACTTTTAGACTACATCCTTATCATCTGGTTTTACACCAAGCATTGACTGAAAGGGATTTCGATTTGAGACTTGACTATTGCCATTGGTTTCTCAGCATGGTTAACGAAAACCGTCAGTTTTTATCCACAATTCTATGGACAGATGAAGCCACCTTTAATAGCAATGGTGGGGTAAACTGTCATAATATGCATTATTGGTCTGCCGAAAATCCCCATTGGATGCGAGAAGTCCAGTATCAAGGACGATGGAGTGTCAATGTATGGTGTGGTATAATAGGCGGTACAATTATAGGACCACATTTTTTGACGGGACTGTAACCGGTAACGTTTTCTTGGAGTTCCTTCGAAATAGAATGCCGATTTTATTAGAAGATGTAAATCTGGAACTTAGACGCAATATGTTTCTGCAACTTGACGGCTGTCCAGCACATTTTGCAATAAATGTGCGAGAACATCTGAATGCCGAATATCCAGATCGATGGATAGGGAGAGGAAGCCTGTTTCCCTGGCCAGCCAGGTCACCCGATTTGAACGTTCTGGATTATTACTTCTGGGGAAGGATAAAAGATCTTGTATTTCAGTCTAGGCCTACAACGAGGGAAAATATGATCCTCAGAATTGTAAATGCAATTCATGGCTTGTCTAGGGCGGAGATTGAAACTGCCGTTTTTTCTGCAAGTGGGAGAGTCGAACTATGCGTGGAACAAGATGGTGGCCATTTTGAGCATCTAGGGAGACATTAGAACAACCTGATAGCAATCAATCTTTTTCAAGGCCACAATTTATTTTAAAAGAAATCGTTAATTTTAAAAATCATTGTGGTTCACGGTCTCGTGAATGGTTTTCGGTTAATATCTCCGCGAAAAAAAAAGATAGAGACTTGCGGTTTGCGCTATTCTTTTAGGCATTTAATGCTCTATATAACTGTGCTATAACGTGCATATAAGTGCATTTGAAGTTTCTGAGAAAAATAATAAAATGTTGGATTTAAAAAGAGACGCCATCTAGCGATGGTAGTAAGAACCACAGATACTTCGCTTCTAGCACTTATAATAGAGCAAAAAAACTCTTTCAAATGAAACCTAGATCGAATTTTTACAATGAGGCGTTCCCGAGATATTGCATATTTTATAAGTCAATGTTTGTCTTACCCCCACCACTTTATTTGAGGAGTTTGAGGAAAAAGTGCTGAACCAAAGTTATTCCTTATAGACGTAAGATTTATTTGTATGTATTTTCGGTATACCTTAATTCGGCAACTTATAGAGAAAACTTATTTTTGTAATTTAAATAATTATTACGCCCCCTAGCGGACATTTTACAAACTTGAGAATAATTTCCAGCAATTTCTCTTGGCCACATTCATAACAATATTTTTTACCGAAAGGTCGTACGTTAAGCGGTTTCCGAGATACAGCCGCTTACCTCGCTTATTTGGCCACCCGGTACATTATAGTATGTATTTTTACTTTGTGCCTTGTGCTTTATAAAACGATAAAATATTACGTTTATCTGTGCGAACTCTACACAATGAAAACGCGAGATTCACAGTGTATTTCAACTTTGCCCTTAAACGTGAGTGGAAAGCTTGATAATTTTTTGTCGGTTCTTTCTCATACACTTTGGGAATGTGTAAGAATTTTGCGGCAAAAACCAACGTTTTTAGAATAAAACTTATTTTTACAGAACGTCGGTCTATATAAGGTCGCGACATTCGGCCATATTGCTTTGACGTGTTATGACGTCACATCTCCCATTTTTCGGCCATGTTGTTCAGTGCCGGAGATATACAGTTTATTGTATTATTAGAACAACCGTTTACACAACAGTTTTTAATTATTAATAAGTTGTAAATTCTTTTACTTTAAATAAAAAACATTTGGAATTACATCTTTCAACAAATATCACTTTCAAAACAATGCAAAATGAAATGCGCCAATTCTAGACGCCACTGGATTGATCATTAGCTTTGATTTTACCCAGTCTTGCCGACTTTTCTCCGTGTAGTGCCCTTCCTTGCGTTCCCGACCTCGAACCACCTAAAAAGTTGAGGATAGGTCACAACCTTATTTTTACAGAACAATTTAATTGATTTTTACAGAACAATTTATAGTTGTCTCATTAAGTATTTTATTATTTTGTTAACTCCATGGCTTTTACTGGGGTCCCTTTCGTCACTTTTTATCACTTTTTAGGCCTGAGTCACTAAAAGTAACTTTTTTGTGAAAATGTGACTTAAAATCACTTTCTGGTCACTTTTCGTCGTGTTCTTGACAGAAAGTTTTGGGTTGATCAATATATTGTGAATGTATCAATGTATCAAGCCATTGACGTTCTAGTAATGTATAGGGATATTTTCTTTTTAGCTGCTTACAGCAGCTGTAAGCACTTTCATTTTTTTGACAAATCAATGACGTCAGTCTTACAGCCGCTCACAGCGGTTGTTAGCGGCGCCGGGAGATGTCTAACCACTGTCTAACAGGTTGAAAAGAAAAAGAGGGGAAAATATAGCCGAATTTGAGGTTAAAAGTCAAACAAAATTTACTAAATGTATACTAATAACAATAACAATAATATGTGTGAGAAACCGTGTGAAGGATTAATTTAACTGCAGTTGAAAGTGTTGTGCATTTTTGTTTTTGAACGGGAGTTCACCAATTTTAGGTTATATTATTATTTTTTTAATGTCATTTTTATGACGTCAGCGGTTAGAAAAGCTTGTTAGTAGCTGTAAGACAAAGTTAAGAAAAATATGCCTTATATTTTATCGTGAATTACATAAATATGGAAATGACAACTAATAAAGGTAACCCAAAATTCAGATTATTTTGGAAGTCACTGAAAATCCACTAGCTTGCAATAATGATTTTAGATAGTGTTATCATTGTCCAATTGGGAAAATTTTATAATTTGATACAGTTTGTAATAATTCATCTTACAGGGCGATAAATAAGAAGTTATAGTTTAAGGTTATTGTTAATTAGTTTCTGAAATTTATTTCACAATATTTTTTACCGGCATTTTAATGCAAGAATAATTATAACTTAAGTTGTTGACAAAGACAAGTTTTTGATAAAAATGGATTTTGAAAGTATTTGGCAAGTAATTTAAACTATTTTGTGTGAATGAAAATTTTAAAATTTGGGAATTATTGACTCAATTTTAGACTCGATTTTAAATGTATGAGAAATTTCAATTAAAAATGTAAGAGAACTGTAAAATTTTGGAATCCTGTTTTAACATAGTTAATAATAGTGTTAGTTCTTCTCATTCTGTGTGGTTATTAAAATTTCTACAATTTTTGTTTAGTTGCTTTTTAGATCAGTTTTAAATATTATGAGTCACTTACTATTTTATTTACAAATTTAAGTGAAACTCTGTAAACTTTAAGTTAATTGAAAGTTTTTTTGTTACACTTGGAGAAACAGTATATTGTGTAACATTTAGGAAAAGCGATATATTTTCGGATGATAGTGGAGTTTGTTGGTCAAGGCTTTAGCCGAGTCTAGCAACCACCAAGAGTCCGGAAATATGCATTTCCTGCGAGTTGCACATAATATTTTTTCTCCGATCAAAATGATACTTTAATTTTAGTTTTAGGCAGCATGAAATACAGGGTGATTCAAAATCGATTACGAAACTTAAAGGGGTGATTCTACTTGACAAAATAAGGGTAGAGCTTTATATAATTTTTTTTTAAATGTCGTTCGTTTCAGTACCTAAAAACTTAAAAAAAAAAAGTTTTTTTCAATATTTAACACACAGTGGTTTAAAAACTAAGACGTTTAGGACATATGTTTATATGAAGTTTTTTTATTTTATGTTGTAGAATCGTTTGGTTATGTTTATCGGTTGAGTTACTGGACATCCTGTATGTATGTAGGTAATTTGATTGAAATTGATGAAAACTTTTATGTCTATTGGTGCCTAAACGGAGAGGTTTATCGACTTTAAGAAAGAGTACCTTATTTTTTATGTTTTTGATTGTCTATAAAATGGCGCCCCCGCTTTGCGATATCTGTCAAAATAAAAATGTTATGATGTAAATAAATTTTAAGTTTTAGGTAAAGTGCCTTCTGGCGGTATTTAAAAAAGTATTTTTGTTCTAAAATTTTAGAATCTGCAAAGCTCGATTTATGTGCCAAATATCAACTGGATTGGTTAAAAAATAAATGCAATATGGCGAAAAAACCAAAATAAAAATTGAACTTTGACGGCTTGTAACTCGAAAACGAATGACATTTTGAAAAAAAAATATATGAAGCTCTACCCTTATTTTGTCAAGTAGAATCACCCCCGTAAGTTTCGTGATCGATTTTTGAATCACCCTGTATATTTGTTTTAGTTTAATAAATACAAATACAGTGGGTTTTTTAATGTCCCCCTTTTATTTTTTTATCGGATTAATTTTAAAAAACTAATAGAAAAAAATTGGGATATAAAATTTTTGCATAAATACTTTATTTAGAGTAAAATTTCAAAATGGCTGCTAGACGCCATCTTAAAAAAAAAAAATGAAAAGGGGGTCTTGTGGAACATCATTTTAAAGCTCCCGACGTGTACTTTATAACCCTAGAATATAAAGTCCTAATGATATCTTCAAACCAAAACGTTGAAATTAGAACAGAAATGCATTGCTCTTAAAAAGTTGTCCTCATAATGTTTTTACTGATTTTAAAATTATCTAAAATAAAAATGTACTCTTTTTTAAAAATGCACATTTTTCAGTTTTTTTAAAATAACTCAAAAACCCAACACAATACAGCCGTCATCAAAACGGCATTAGATTAAGGGTTGAATGGCCCACAACTTTTCCCATTTAACCATCTTTCTAACTCTTATACTTTCCAATATTCCGATACATTCCTTGCCAATTTCGGACACACTGTATTATTCCTGTTTAAATTACTTGTCATTTATCAGCGCGATTTCTTAAAATTGTTGTTAAAAGAAACACCGTTTCTTTGCTACAAAAAAACGTGAAACTAAGTGATTACAAAATTATATTGACTATTACTTTAAGAACTTTAAAATTATGGTTTTTAATTGATTTTTCACAGTTTGTAATGGAAAGCCGTTTTTTTTGTTGGTAAGCGACTTTGTGATCGTGATTTAAGTTTTATATTAAAATATTAATGAAAACGGACCCTGATACCCCTACAGATTTTGATTTTGTTCCGCCATATATTTTTTAATTACCTATTGGTCTATGGAACATAAAAAGATAAAAAATAAAATAATAGTAGCAGTTTAACTATATTACTTTTTTAAAAAATTGTTATTATTGTGAACAATTTTTGTCACCGTATTTTTTTCTGTACTTGTATGTAGCAAATTTTAATTGTCGAGAGTATACACGCGATCAGTCAGGTCTTCGATCCTACCTGAACTGAAAGGAAGTCCTGGAGCAAGTGCGAACGTGTGTAGGCTGAACTGACGGCGCGTTTCAATGCAAATCATAGTATCGGTCTTACTCGTAGACTTGTTCGTACCTACCTTCAGGTAGGATCTAAGACAAGTCTCATCGTGAGTATGCCTATTTATATGCCATGCAGTCAGATTATTCGAAGACAATAAATCCATTATTTTTGGAAAAAATAATATGTTACATGTTTTTAAAGGACAAATTTTTAAGATTAAAGAAAAATAAACATGGTGTTTCATTTAAAATACCAAAGTTACACTTTAACGAAAAAAAGGTCATTTGGTTTTGTGCTAGTGAACTGTCCCAACCAAATGGCGAGGATATTATTAAAAAAAACCTATAAAAAATGCTTGATAACTTTATTTAATATTAACTTATTTGCTATCAAAATGGGACACCCTGTATTTTACTATCATCATTATCCAACACAAAACTCTTTGTCTTCAAAGGCAAAATTAGTTTTTACTCGAAACAAATTTATCCTTCTAACCCCCGACTATTTATACAGGGTGTTACAGAAAGTTGTTTAAAAAATTTAGGGGCGAACTCTATATCAGAAAATAAAAAAAAGGTTTATATAAACATGGTTACAGAATTTTTTTAATCAAAATACAGGGTGTTACACATTTCAAAAATTTTAAAAACACTTATTTAGTAAATATTGTCTGGATATACAGGGTGTACCACCTCTATTTATACACGAAATAACTTCGCATCTGTACAAGATACAAAAATAAACCTAAATTTAAAAATCTATATTTGGATACACTCTTTTTATTGACAGTACCAGTTAATATACAAGGTGTCTCAAAACCAAACATTTAATTTGCAAGTAGGTTTTTCAAATGGAAGACCCTATATATTTTACCGAATTTTGACTTTGTAATAAATTCTAGATCAAAAATGTAAAATACGCTATACGTCAATTATTGCTGGTTTCTGAGATATCGACACTATGCTCATATACTTATTAATGATTAAAAGTGAAAAAGAAAATAATATTTTGATTTTAATTATTTTTATTTAATTCTGTCATTGTCAGAGTGACAAATAATATAATGACGTGTAATTAATTACCTTTCATTTTAAGAAATACTAACATGTATGTCAGCAATTTATTTTATTTAAGACACATGTTTACTTAATTGCACTATAAAAACAACAATACGTCAACTATGGCTGGTTTTTACGTGTAAGTAAATATGTGTTAAATAAACTAAATTACTGACATACCCATTAGTGTTTTTTAAAATAAAAGGTAATTGATTATATTTTTTATATTATTTTTTACTCCACAGTGACAAAAATATTTAAAAATAAATAATACCAAAATAATATTATTCTTTCTTTACTTTTAATCGTTAATTAGTATATCAGCATACTGTTAATATATTAGAAACCAGCAATAATTGACGCATAGTGTGTTATGCATTTTTATTACAGAGTTAAAATTTATTAAAATATACAGGGTGTTCCATTTAAAAAACCTACTTGCCATTAAAATGTCTGTTTTTGAGACACCTTGTATATTAACTAGTATTGTCAATAAAAAGTGTGTATTTAAATAAACATTTTTATTATTTTTGTATCTTATACAGGGTCAAAGTTTTTGTGTATAAATAGAGTTGGGACACCCTGTATAAACCGTATTTATTGTTATAGTTGCATAATTCACTAATAAAAATTTATAAAAACTAATTTTTCAAAGTAAAGAGTTTCCGTAATGCTTCTTTTATTGTCTAAAAATACGCGATTAAGTGTTTTTTTCTTTTAAATTAAACGAGATACAACAAAATTAGAGACATAAAAGGCACCAAAAATTTACGTATATTTACACAGTCAGTGGCGTACTGTTTTTTTGTTAGAAATATTCCTTCAGTTCAAAGTTGCCGCTCAAGAGGCCACTTGACTAAATGTAATTTAGTTAGGGTAAATTACCCCCTTAATGCCTTAAATAACGTTGCCAAATTAAAAGAAAATTGGGTAACGGATATTTAGGATATATAAAAAAAACTTTGAGAAATTTCTGGACCCATGTTTGTATGAACTTTTTTATATTTTAGCTATTAGAATTTGCCCCTAAACTTTAACAATATTCTGTTACATCTTGTACATTATCCTAAATTAAATCACTTTCAAAAAATCTTTATTTTAATATTGCCAACTTTTTCTTATACCTATCTACAATTTGCTATCATCACACATTTTTAGGTAAAAATATCAAAAATGACCAAAAAGTAACCTTTTGAAGAAACCTATCTATATCACATCTGCTTTTTGGAGCCTTCTGCCGCCAAGATCACAGTTGGCGTGTGTCCTCGTTCTGATTGGTTGGAGGCGCGTGCCGACATCTGCCATCCCCTCCATTTTTATCGAACAGCGCTCTTTTGCTACAGAATGCGTCAGAATTGTTCGTCAGTTCGAAGCTTTGGGCGAAAGGACGCGAAGCTTTGCTTAAGCTCCGGTGGTTACCGTGTATTACGTAAAAGGGACTGTAGGGGGTACAAATACTTTTCTCGTAGGTCTTTAAGTAGTGTACATTTTTAGTATCCTTTCTTTATTTTCTCCTAATAGGAAAAGAAAATACTTAGGTTTAACTTAATTGTTTTTTTGTACTCGTCGTTTTGGCTTTGCTGTTGTCTCTAGTCTAATCGTATGTCCAATATCGCTGTATCAAATCTCAAGTTATTGAAGATTTTCGATCAAATTTAAGTTATTGACCTTATAAAGGCTTTCGATCGCATAAATGTGCCAAGTATCGCGCAAAAGTGACTCAAAAGTGCTCTTGGGATATTAAGTGACTGAATCTCATTTATGGGTGTTAAAAGTGCAGAGGCTTGCCAGCAGTGCCAAGCGGAAAAGAAAAATTGTAAAGAAGAGAAAAGCGGCGGATTTTCGCCATTAAAGAAAATGAAGGTTTTAAAGAAGATCAAGAAGAAAATGGGAATAGGTACGTTGTTTTTAATAACGTTTGCATTCCAGCGGAGAACTTACATTAAAATATATTTATTCAGTTAACTCAGCCATAATCTTAATGTAAATTCGATAAAATTCATGTGATATTTTCTATAACATTTATACAAACATTTATTATTCGATTTTGTATATAAACTTTGAAATATGCTTTAATGAAATAATTTAAAACGTTAAATCAACATGAGATAAGATTAATATTGCTAAAGCTTCTTTTACATTATCTACCCGGTGGTGCATAGCCAGACTGGCCAAATATTGGCTCCCCTCAGGGGCATAGCTACCGTTGTATCAATGATACGGGGCCCCCGGATTACAAGGGCCCCTAAATGTGTGTAAAAGCAATGCTGAAATAAAAAAAACAATGTATTTGAAAAGGGGGAAAGTTTTCCGGTCTTTAAACATTTTTTGGGGCTTCTGTAACAGGGGAAAGTGGGGACTGTAGAAGCCCCCAAATATGCGTAGAAAAACAGTATGTTTTTGGAAAGTGGCTGGCCTCTTTGGTCTTTAAATTTTTGGGGTTCCTTAAACTAATTGGGATTCGGGACCACCTTCAAGGCACGCTACGCTACTGGTTCCCCTATTGATTTTACAACAAAATAGTATTAGACTATTTTGAAGATGAAGATAAGCTCGCACACTAAATTTCGTTACTTTCTAATGCCGCAAATTAAATGTTAAAAGAAAACTATTTATTAAATCGTTGCAATCCTGATACATACCTTAATGAATCCACCAGTAATGAATAAAATTTCTTGTCAATTTTTTAATTGACGTTTTTCATCCTATTAGTTATTCATTATTATTCATTTATTACTGGTGAATTTATAACGGTCTGTGTCAGGTATGCAACTATCTTAAAAATAGTGTTCTTAAATTACTTTTAATTGGCTTATTAGAAAATCGCAAAATTTAGTGTGTAAGCTTATCTTATCAATGTCTTCAAAATAGTCCAATTCACTTTTGTTGCAAAATCAATAGGGGAGCCAACATTTGAAGTTATTAAAATTTCCATGGGATTTTCTATGGCCAGTCTGCACCACCCGGTATACAGTTTTACCAATATAAATTATCTTTATATTCCGAAGTGGTATTTTTTCAACCGGATATAATTTGGGTGTGCGGTCGTGCAACGTCCGGTAAATTTTGCCGTTTCAGCTTTTTATTTGCTAAATTGGAGCATTTTGTTAGCTTGCAAAATGTATGTTTTGTAAGTATAACTGTTTATAAAAACATCATAGTTAATTATAAATAATAAAACAATTAACAATGAAATTAGCTGATAATTAATAATTTAGGAAAGAATAAGCATCAAAAACACCCTTTAGAACAGACTTAGAAGTTAATTAGCTGCTTTAGCCAAAGTTATTTTCGTTTTATTATCGAGATATTGATTTTCTCTAAAATAGAACAAGTACTTTTATTGGATTTGTAGCATTGTGGGTTAAGTGTCTTTGTTCAGTTATTTTCGAAGGGGTTGCTAAGGAGGTTATTTCTATTGGAGACATATGCATGCGAAACAACCTCGCCGAGCCCCATTTTGAGCGTAAAAAAATACAAATAATGGAGATGGAGTTTCGGTAGTCGGTATATTGTATTTTGAAGATTATTATGAGAAAAAACTAAACAACTTTTTTTATTCTTCTTATTTTGTTAATAACAATCGCATTTTTTTATGTGTTCATATGCCCTTAAAAAACATTTTTCTTGACGTCATTTCGAATTGAATGAGCTATTGCGCATATATTTAGGAGCTTTATTTTTATTTTTCATGTTTTTGAGAACTTGTTGACTAGACTATAGCTTGTCATGAGACACATGGTCAAAGACATATGAAGAAAAATCTATAGGCGACCCTTTTAAGAAACTAAGAGTTGTGTTTCTCCTTTTGGGATGTACTTAGCTAATGGGAGAAGTAGGACATTTGACAGGACACTCCCATCTTACGAAAAACTTGCAGAAAACAGGCGTCTACAATGTCCTACAACATGCAGACTTTAAGGGAAAGAGGATAAAACTCACCAGTAGCGTAGCTAGGCGTAGGGGTTGTAGACAGTCGCCTACAGACTCGCGCCTAAGGAGACTCGCAGTTGAAGGGACTAAATGTGAGGCTTACCGAAGGGGGCAAGTATAGCCCAAAGACATGTTTTGCAGAACAAAAAGTAATAAGCGTGATAGTAATGATAAACTATTAGTGTTTTGTAAAGAAGAAGTGCCTTTTTTGTCCGTTTTTCTTTCATTCCTGTTTAATCTTCATGAACAAAAAGGGCCCCGTGGATAGACGTCACACATAATATACAATTACAATACACCGACACAAAGGGCATAAATGTTCAGAAATATACATTGCGCCAGCTAGATTATTCCAATTGCCTTTTTATAGGAGTTTATGGAAATTATCAAGCTTATGCGCTAATTTTTGTGGGGAGTGTACTTATTTTTGGTACAAGTAGAAACTAGGAACATTGTCATAGTTTTAGGTTTCGTAACTCAATACTACAAACGTTTGCCACTGAATATAATTGTTAAGACTGAATGGTTTTTCCAACCTGGAGTTCTCTGATTTGTCTCTTTACTCATTTAAAAATAAATTGAAAATACTGATTCTGAAATGTTAAAGCTAGTTTTTAAGCATAAATGTATGTCACATTGTATTATTGGTTAGTTTTAAAGTTTATTGTAAGAAAATTTAAAAATTGTGCTTACGTTGAATAAATAAATAATAATTTGATTTATATTTTTAAATACTAACGAACTTTCTGAATTTTCCCCGTATACTACAACTAATTTCTTCAGACCGAAATGATTGGTCCATGAGTTGGCCACGCACGCGGCTTTAAGTCTGGAGACCGTGAGAAGATACCTTTTTCACACAAAGAAACCATCTTCATGATATTAACATCGTTAACATCATATTTTCAGCTTTCCATCTCTTTCTTTCGCCTTTAATCGTTTAACTCGTTCTGTTTCATTCTTCTCGCGTTTATTTATAGTTTTATTTCTTTTGTTTGTAGCCTGTAATGTTCACGATGCTTAATTAGGCTTTAGAAAGGTGATGAACTGCTTAAAAATTACTATTATTACCCAGTAAACTGCAAGTTGCTTTTGATTTGTATCCATATTGCATTTTAGACTAACGGTGGTTTTTATTATTTCTTTTCATTTTGTTTATTATTGTAGAACCCCGATTCTATTAATTATCTTAATACGGCTTGGGAACTTCTTGTTTGGGCACTTAATAATATTTTACCTTTTTTTCTGGTTTTAAGTGGATTTATAAAGTTGGTATTAGTCTTGGAATTAAGGAATTAAAAAGATTTAACTAACTAGAACTAACCATGACTCCCCACCTATACTCTGTAATAATAACAGAACTATAGCTTTGTTCGCTGGGTCTAGTAATGAACTAATTCTGAACCAGAACCGAACTGGTTTAGAATTGTTTTAAAGCGCATGTCTAGTTATTTATTACTTCGAATTTGTATTTACCGCGAACGATTTCTATACAGCTGATGATGTATTCTAACCTAGACTTTTGGTTAGGATTTTTATGGTTAAATTGGATACTACACAAATAAAATAAATTCATACAAACAACTTGTTATACTGTCGAAAGCCACTCGAGGTCTCTCGGCGGAAGACGAGGGATTCCTGCCTCCTCTCGTTTTTAACATAAGTATGTGTATTTAACTAAAGATAAAATTCAAAACAACAAGAAATGGTAAAATCTTGTAATATTGTCTATATTTTTTAATTTAATCTTTATTTATTTTATTGCATACATACATTCATACGGAATACAATTAAAAATCCTTTGTTTATATACGCTCAGAATCACAAGAATATTATAAAAATATTCAACAGGTATATTAACCCGCATAAAAAGTGGCAGAAACAAATAAACTGTAATACAACGGTTTATTTCTGTACCACAAAAACAGAAAAGCTGACCATGTCGACAATGCGCATGAAATTCCGAACTGAACTTTAGTTCCAACAAAAATCCCAGGACTGCTAATCAGGTTACGAACCGGTAACGAACTGATTTCATTGTAACCCGCAAACACAGAACTGTTACTAAAAATTCAGGATTTTACTAACCGCGAACGCTGCTTTTTCACTGCGCATGCGAATAGTCCCAGAACCGGTTCAGAATCGAACCCGCGAACAAAGCTATTGTAATGCAATGAAACTGATACTGATTTAAGAGTCTTAACACATAACAGTTTTATTCAAATTCGCAATTGGCTAATGCGCATTACAGCGCTCATGTAAACTTAGAATGAATAGGCTTGTCTATATTATTAAATTTTATATTATATGCACAACTTTAGAGTACCAAACAAGAAGAAATAATTATGCATTTTGTCCAGTGACCAAACCAGAAAAAA
Source organism: Listronotus bonariensis (assembly GCA_014170235.1). Classification (NCBI taxonomy): domain Eukaryota; kingdom Metazoa; phylum Arthropoda; class Insecta; order Coleoptera; family Curculionidae; genus Listronotus; species Listronotus bonariensis. The sequence continues at coordinate 149,476 of JACEGR010000967.1, read as the reverse complement.
AAGGTCAGGTCAGGTAAAATTTTATTAGGAGCCCAAACGAGAGGTTCCCAAACGGGAAAACACCAAATTTTCGAATAATTAGGCTCAAATATCCCGGATTGCCTTGCAAATGTTCGTGCATACATGGAAATTCTGACTATTTTTTGATGCAAGAAAATATAAATTATTTAAATTAACTTATTACCTTTTCCAAGTGTAGGTACCCTGAGGCAGCACAAGTCGTAGTTAAATTTTATCTCAAAGGTATGGGAAAATGTTTAAATTGTTCGGTAAAGTAGTTATGTAAATAAAAATGAAGGCAGTGCCCATTAACAGCTATTATGTTTACCCAAAAACCGCGTTTGGTATGATAATGAGTTGTCAAGGTACTTCTTTTGTATATACTTAGAGCCTGGGAAAAACTGAGGGCTCATCGGAAATTTACCATTACTATAAGGTCTTTCCAAAAAGTGCCTTATTTTTTAAACATTTGGGATAAAAACAAAATATATTATATATATATATTTATATTTATTTATTTACAACCATGTATGTAATGTTGACATTTCCTACTTTTTAAAAGTTAAGTGCCACTTTTCTAACTTTTACTTTTGGCCCCTAGGGTGGAAAGGTAACTTTTCTCTCGTGGGCAGAAAAAAATAAATTAAATAGACAATGAAATAAATATTTAAAGATATAACAGACTTTAAAAAGAGAAATAATACTCGCTAAAAATTTAAAAATAATGAATAAAAAAATAGAAAAATGAAGTCGGCTAATAACATAGATAACCTACATTTAGATCCACAGTGGCAAGAAGCATTTTTCGGATTTTTACGACCTCGCGCAGTGGGTGGACGAACATGCGCACTTAAAAGCCGTGGCAAAATACAAACACCGGCACCCCGTACCCTTCGTCCGCGGTCTGACCGTGACGCTTATTAGCTACGGTACTTCGAACGGAAAACCAGGACGCCGTCAACAAATGCTTTCCTATAATGCGGATAGTTTGTTTGACGCCGGCTGCGTTTACTCCTCAACTGGCTTGCGCACAAACCGGTTTTTGGCCCATGAAATGTAATTTTTGTTTCGCGCAGGTTATAACATTAGCAATCCATCGAGATCAGTGGTTAATAACATTCCGCCGAACTACTAAATGCTAATAACTAAATACAGAAAAGATTTATATACTTTAATACCATATATGTTATTAACCGATTTGATTTTTCTAATTTTTTTTTTTGCAGTATTTTTTAAGTTTTATTCATGTTTTTGAAGTCGGTTTATTATTATTTTTTTAAATATTTATTTTACTCTTTGTGGTTTTTCATTATTAACATATAATCGGTGACCATACACTAAAAAACAGTACTTGTACCTTTTTCTCTCACCTAAACTCTTATATGAACGGAAACACCTGACCCACAAATATAAAATATGGCGAACCTATATTTTTTTATTAAATTTTATTTTAAAGTAATAACATAAATTTTGGTTTTTAAATGGAACACCCTGTATATTTTATCATCAGTTAAAAGGTCTTTTTAAAATTTATAAAAAATACCACATTTGATGTATGTATTTTTAATAGTTTCGAAAATATAGTCAACATCAGGATTTTTTAGCAAAACACTCTGTATATTATATTACCGTTACAAAAATGTTTCAAAGAGTTCTAAGAAAATACCACATTTGATATATTTATCTCTTATAATTTTGGAAATATGACCATCTAAATCTAAAAAATAGTAGATATACGGATTAAGATTTGGAAGCACATATTTCCGAAACTGTTAAAGGTAATCTTTTAAATTTCTAAAGGTCTTTAAAATATCTTCTTAATGGTAATAAAATATACAGGGTGTTACTTTTTAAATGCCATTTTTTATCGCATTCCTGACGATGGCTATATTTCCAAAACTATGATAAATTAAATATATTAAATGTATGTTAAATTAATAACTTTGTGTTATTACTTTAAAATAAATGTCAATGTAAACAATATAGGTACTATTTACTTTTTTTCTCTAACTCTAATATCAAGCGAGTTACAAGTGCCTGGCCAAATTGACAAAATTTGAAAAACACTTTGTATCTCCAAAACGAATCAAGTTAGCTATGATTTACTTTTACCGTTTAATTTGTTTCAAAAATTGAAATCGAGATTGCGCAATTAGATATGTTCTATCTCTTTTAGTTTCGTTACACCCTGCAAGGTCAAAGGCGCCACCCTGTACATACAAATATAGATGTCGAACATATTATAAGCTCCTCCTTTTTTGAGTTTGTTAAAAAATGGTTTTAAATAAAATAGGTTACAAACCTCGATAAAAAGTTTTATTATTTTCTCGAGAAATGGTTCACCTCGGTAACCATCCTTTTCTCTTAACAGTAATGAAACACTTTCCACCTCAGTGTATAATGTACTATTTTATGCTGTAAAATGAAATTTGAGATATCCCTCGTATAAAGCCGGTATTTTACAAAAGGAAGCGATTGTATAATGGAAAAATAGCCGTTATCTAATTGTAGAAAATTGAGTTAACTCCCCTATTTGTTGTCACTGGCACACGTGCGTAGTTAGATCCAATTAAATGAACCAATAATACATTAAACATTTTAGGAGCATAGCGTATTACCCCCATCACAATACTAATTTCCTTCAACGGTTTTATTTTTGTTTATCTGTTTTTATTTATTTTAAACACAGAAAAATGTATAAATTAAAAAAACAACACATTATTTATAAAATAATTTATACTTATAGCACTCGACTTAGAACTTTAAACTATCCAAATATTTTTTGCAAGATTGTGCTTGGCAAAAAGGTTTAATAATGGGAAACAACCCTGCAAAGCGGTCTCGACATTTTAATTTTAAAATAATAACCCTTGTACCGCTTCGTGATCTTGTGTTTTTATTAAATTTATTGTACATTCAACTATTTTTCAAGCAAAACCTTGCTTAAAATGTGTTGAATAGTTTACTCGATTTAAATTTCTAGGTCTTTTAATATTATACATATATGATTATTTTACCTTATTATGAAATCAGCCAATTAGCCACCACCATTGTTTAAATAATTTTCTATAGATTAATGATTAAATCCCTGACATTAACCTTCAATATCAATTTTTCTTTTGTATAATTGTGCTTGGCAAATGGTTTTAACATTCATCTTTCTTGTAAGCAACATCATGCTCAACATATTTTGGATAGTTTAATCGGTTGAATCTATAGGTATAATATATAAAGATTAATTTACTTCATTTTAAGCCATTAAGTCGTATTTTTCTTATCTCGCAATAAAATTAAGAAAAGTTTTGAACAACTTTTTCCTGGTGTTTCGTAAGATTCTAATATATTAGTTGCCCTAAACCGCGCACACTATTTTTAACTAGAATTCTAGAAATATAAAAAGAAAGTATGCGGAAACTAAAGAATAGGACCTACTTAATTTTCCAAGAATGCATTGAGGACAAATTATTTGGAAATATCTTGAATTAACAAATATAATTTTTGATCATGATGATGATCGATGACCTATGTTAAAATAGAAAAATTCAATATTTTCTCAGAGTTTACCGTATTAAAATTAATTCTGTTGTTACTAAAAAATGACTAAAATCATTTTTATTAATAACTAAAATAATACTATTTTCCTTTACGCTCCCTCTAAAAAGAAAGCAGGTAATACTTAAATATAGCAGCATAAATCAGTCATTTTCTCCATTAGCCAATTATAAAAGTAAATAGGTTTTTCATGAGTTATTACAGACATTTTCCTTTGGGTATAGTGTAGAAAATAGGGATAGTGCGTTAGTTATTTCTAGCCCTAAATGACGACACGTCTATAAAATACATCTAGCACATGTTTACAATTTTAACAAACACAAAGTTGACATACCGTTAACGGTATATGTATCTACGTTAAGAAGTTTTATTTCCTTTTATAGCTTTTAATTATTTTTTATAGTTTTTGAGTTAATTTTAACAATATCACATTTCGGAAGAAACTAATAAGTCCATGCAATTTATTAAAAGGAAAGTTTGTTTTTGTTTTTCCTTAACACCCTGGATATTTACGGTATCCTCGCTAAAACTCCCCTAGATTTCTAATAGGGGAGATGTTCTCTAGGACAGATGCAAAAGATATCTCGGGAGATTTTTCTGTCCTAGACAGATGTGTCTAATATAAAGTTCTTTACCCCACAAAACGCCCTTAGTTTATTTTCGGGAGCACAGGGAAACTAAAATAGTAATGGCATGGCAGTGGTATTTGGGATTTAAAAGCAATGTGGCAACAATTAAAATTTTATGTTTATGTTGTTGCATTTATCAAATACCATAGAACAGTACTTTAATGCCCTAAAAGATTATTTTGGCGCATTAAAGAACTACTCTAAAACATATGGTCCCTTTAGAACATTAAAACAAGGCTATACCGTATCAGCTAAGTCAAAAGGTTCACAAGCAATGTGTGGAAAAGAGACGGTCTAAGATGTGTAGAATACCAACAGGTAGAAATTAAATTAATAGTTTCGGCATGTAAACAAGAATTCACACCTCACAATGCGTCGATATGTGGACAAAAATGCAAAAATTAATAATTTCATAACAACTCAAATGTATAATATGTGTAATTATCTTACAGTATTGCTTTCTGTATTTGCAGATCATTGTACCCTAGTCAATTATTAAAATCGACAGAACTATTCTAGTTCAATAAGACTGATACAATTTTTTTTCAGAAATCCCAATAGCTGAAAGCACTATGTATCTGTACTCTACAGAATAATTAAGAACTTAAATGTAGTACCCATTGGCAACTAGAAGCACAGTAACATCAGATGGGTGGGAAGTGGAAGTGAAGCCTATTGACCGCCTCGATCACCCAACCTTACTTCCTTTGATTTTTTTTGGATCATTATATTATACCTTTTCTTCAGGCGTTACATTTCTTATTATGGTTATTTCTATTAATTAACATACTTTTAACCGCCTTTTTATTTTAGTTGTACGACAGCAACAATTAAGTATCATATGTTTTCACCTAAATTTTCTCTTTAATCAATTTAACCCTTCAAAGCCGATATTAATTTTTCTGTGCCTGTACATAAGGTTTATTTAAAATTTACAATCTACCAAAGTTGTAAATGTAATTAATAATGTTTCAGTATACGTGGGTGGACTGGTGGACACGAAAATGGGGGTTGCAAAAGAGTAAAGGTCATAACACAAATCGAAAAGTAAACGGTAAAAGATCGTAGGTACGGCAAAAAGCGAAAACCCTGAAGTCAAGATTTATTGATATTTACGGACGCAGTGGCGTGGACTACTTTTTTGGGAAAATTCAGATCTTGATAAGATGAAAAACAAAAACCTGATTTAATTGACGAATACTGTTTAATTTACCTAATTCTGACAGATTACTCGCCTAATTGTAAAAGTATCTATTTGTGTCATAAAAATAGATGTTTTCTAATAATGTTGGTTCTTAAAAACTAATATATTTTTTTTAAATTCACATCTAAAGAATATTTAAATTAATTTTTGCGGAAAAGATGAATATTTATATTAGACCAATATTTTCGGGACAAAAGAAATACTAGTACCTGAGCCAGTAATAAAATGGACTTCATTATAAGAACCCTTCGGAAACCTTTTTACGGGGATTTCCTTTTGACCAGTCGATCATGAATATTCATACCGCCATCTATGGAAGCATCGCTTTAACCCAGCTTGTCAATGTCGGATGTTTCGGGTATCTGTCTGGGCGAATGCGTCACTTACGTCTACCCACACTTCGTATAGGTCCATTTTTGAAAAGAAAAAACTAACATATATGGTTTTTGCAAGGAATTCCTTAATGGCGTAAATAATATAATTTAAATTTATTGCTTCTTTTATGTGATAGAAAAGCAAATAATACACTTTTCACCGAGGTTTGGAACATCAGAAAAGTGACTGTCAAACTTTTAAAAAGTCGAAAACGTCAACATTACATATGTACATGTAAAAAAAACTGCTTTTTATGTCATTCATAGTGTTGGGCGATATATCGATAACCGCGATATTTCACCGGTGAATGGAAAATCACTGGCGCCGATCGAAATATGATATACCTATGAATTATTATTTAAAAATAATAAGTGAAGGAAAACAGTGATTTAAGCTGATATGAGTATTTATATTGTTTAGACGTGGAGGGTGGCAGGCACCGCCAAGCCATGTGAAAGACTGTTTTCCAAAGCCGGGTTAATATTAACCGACCGTAGAAATAAATTAAGTGCAAACAAAGCTGAAAAACTAATCTTTCTTAATGCTGATTTTTTATTTTTATTGGGAAAAAATAAACTACATTTTGTTAAATTTTTATATATTTAAAGAATTTAAAATTTTAATTTTTTATTATGCGTTTTCGTTTTGCTTTAAGAAAGTTTTGTATTTTATATTTTTTGTAATTGAATTTAAGTTAAAAATGTTAAAATGGTGTTCGATTAATAAAACATGTGTTTTTTATTTTTGAAAGTAGGCAATGAATAAACCCTAAAACTTGATATTATTTTTACATAATAATATTGCAATATATCACATTAAGCTTGTTGTTGTTACAGCTTATATTTCAATGATTATTTGAGTTACGAGCCCAAAAAATTTAGATTTCTTAATATTACTGTTAATTTAATTTGCAGCATAATATTTATTTTTAGAAAATCAATAAATATTATGCTGCATGTCAATGAAAACCGATAAGAGCTGCATAAATAATATATTCGTATTCGTTGTCAGACACCAAGCTGTTTTTATATTTCCATTTTTAGTTAAATATTTATGTAAATTTAAGTCACTGCAGTGATTGAAATCACTGTTTAAAATCACGGTGATTTAGAAATCACTGTCGCCGTTTCCCCGGTTACCGAACAATCACCGTATTTTCCAACATTAGTAATTCACCGGAACCCTCTCCAGTGACGCGTTTCGCCTACCTCATAGGACTTATCAAACTGGCTGTACCGGGTCTAAGGTGAATAACATGAAAAGTAAGAGTATCTTATACAAACAGCGTCGCTGTTCTACGGTAAAATATAACCCAACCGTTGATACCTTACTGAAAAGTATCATTCAGTGAATCGGAATCGAATTTTACCGGGAGTCGGCAAGTTGGATATAAGAAAATTTACTATTTTTTTAAATTACATACATGGTTGTAAATTGAAATATTTTCACCTGTTCCGTTTGTGCCACTCACTTTTATCTAACAGAAGTAATATCAAATTTCTATCATTAGATTTTATTACCATGAGAACGCAATTTATAGGTGTAGGCAGTTAGTACACGCTTCGCCGTCTATGGGCACCTCAACATTGTTTCCTTACGTAACGACACGACTTTTAAGCCGTCTTACTGGAAGATGCTCACCAGCAAGAGTATACCGTGGGAAATCAGTGAACACCGTGTTCCTACTACGTCACTGCACACACAAAGAGCGAACGGCATTCTCAAAGCTGAAGAAATCTTTAAGAATTACGGGGTTAAGCCAATAAGTTCTTTTCGCGTGGTTTAGTCATTTGCTCGGTGGATATGACAACAGATAATTGACATTTCATTTTAAAGACACTGGTATTTTGTTAGCAGAAACAAAGGACTTCACCTAACAAAACGTTCTTTTTCATACATATTCTGTCGCGAGGGTATTTTATTTAAAAGCTAGTGGTAGGGGAACCCAAGAGGGGATTTTGGGAGTTACCACAGCGCGGCAGATTAATATACCGTAGAATAGCTTGTCCCTGGGTAAGTACCTCCATCAAATATGAGCTTTGCATACAGGGCTGATCATAAAAAACAAAAATATATCCATCAAAAAATTATCGAACGCGTCAGATTAAGATAGGGTAAGTTAATTACATGCTGAACAGTGTAAATTTCACTAATCTGGTATATTGAGAGCGACGTAAAGAAAGAGGAGGGTTACAAAGTGGTACAAATAACGCAATTTTGACATTCTCGAGCGTGGCTCTTGTTTTATTTAAAAGAAAATAATTCAAGAATACCGAAAAATATATAATCCGACACCACCCGAAAGATTTATACAAGCCAAAATGACAACAGTATTAAAAAAATCTATAGCCGCTTCCACCACCGATAAAAAGGTATACATTATGTAACATTTTTTCTTCTTATCGTATAAGCATTCTATGCTTTACAACCCAATAGGTCTCTTGAGAAAAAAGTTAGTTAAATATATTTACTTAGAGAAATAATAAATTATTTTTAATCAAAAAAATATGAATTCTATGCACAAGTCATCAAAAATTATAAAAAAAGAACGTAGACTAATTTTTGTTACAGAATAATCAGCTAAACCTAATTTTTTTGGGCTATTCGCGCTGGCGAATCGTCAAGGATACAAAATCTACAACGACGGCCGAATAGCCCATGAACTTAAGTTTAGCAGAAGATGGCCACAAAAGCCTTACACAGAATAATCAGCTATTCTTTTTTTTGTAAAATCTAAACCAGTAAACAAGTTATGATGATATTTGGTATGCCTTTTAGTACTTTACTAGTAGCTGTGATTGTTGTGATTGGAGTTAAAATTATGGCTTATAATTATTATACCAAATTTTGACTTAGAAATACCGAAAAACATAAAAATATAATTTTTGTATTTTGCACTCTTTTAAAATGCACCCTGTATTTCTTATTTGAAGATTTCTAAAACTAATAGAACTACACACGGTAGAATCGATTAATTTTATTTACTAAGACAAATGGTGAGTAGAATAATAAAAAATGACTGACCTAATATCACGGTTATAATTAAATCGTTCATTTCTAAAACCACATAAATCAAACATTTTTAAATTTGGATTTTTGCAATTGTATTATTTTTAAATGTGCATATTAATTAACATTTAATTCGTACTCACAAAGTGTGTTTGTTTGCTAACTTTTTTTAATTCTATTTTCTTTTCATTAGTTTCGTTAAAGAAAAATCCATAACTAATTTTCCCCTGATCATTTCACTATACTATATTTCCTAACTAGTACTGAAAGTGCCATTTTCCGCACGCGACTGCAGTCAGCAGTCAAATGCGGAAAAGGCACTTTCGGCACGTGTTAGGCACGCTATTTTTTCTAATTCTTCTAATAACTAACATTTTATTTTGTTTTTTTATTTTAACACAATGCTACCTAATATCCTATCATACCAAAGCAATTTTTTTAAATATAAAGTAAATAAAAATCCTTTATTGCGACTCACTAATATTTGAATAATATGAAAAGTGACACTTTCCAAACTAAATTGCGACATTTAATCAATACCACTCGCTTGACGGCCCGTAGTATTGTTGTAAATGTCATTCACGAAATTTCCAAGCATAAAATCGAAATATTTTGCCAGCAAAGTTTTCTCTCTTATGATATTTTACACGAAAATATCCAACATGTGTGCAGAATCGACATACGTAGGAGTTTTCATTTAATTTCAAATATCCAACAACTTAATTTAGATAACGTCCCCCGGAAAACGTCAACTGTGGGGGTGGAAAACCGGCATTGAACGAAACTTACAAAGCGGATTACGGATAACGGTCCTGAGGGGGTGGTTTGAAAACATTTTCAAAGCGTGTTTGTGCATTTAGTTAGACTGTTAGTTCGAGAGGGTGAATGGAATTATGCAGCGAATAATCGAGGGCAGTTTTGAATTGGGGTTGGTATGCATGTGTGTTTTAAAATGTGGTCATTTTAAATTGTGAAAAAATTGCTGCGTTTGGTACAACACGAGATATTTTACAGTTTGACAGTTAATTTTTGATTTTTTCCAACAATATTATAAGCGATTAAAGACGTGCAACTTAAAGCCGCGCCCAGACTTGCAACAATTCGCCGTGCCACTGTACGACTCATACCGCGCGACATAGCGCGCACCTGTGGTATGGACGTAGTGTTTTAAGGGTTTGGCGAATGATTAGCCGGTAAATCAGAGCTTGTCGGTTTTTTGGCGTCAAAGGTGCGCGCGAACAGGTTGGTTAGTTTGGACGGATATTTTCCCCCGAAAATCATGACCAGCTACCGAAATCGTACGTGGATCGAATAGCTTCGATATTTCCCGGACCCGACTTCAAGTTTCAAGGGTCCGCAAGTGCCGCGCCATTCATAAAATGTCAGTGGTTTGAGGTTAATTGTTGTAAACAAAACAACACAAGAAAATATGTTTTAATAACTATTAGCCCCTGGTCCAGTAATGAAATTACCTTTATAATAATAACACTTTTAAAACCTTTTAGGGGGTTCCTTCTAACAAGTCTACCACGAATATTGTTACTGCCATTTATGGAAGCGGCGATTTAACCCAGCCGGTCAATGTAAACTTTTTGGGTGTCGGACTGGGCGAAAGAACCACTTTCTTTGTCGGACAAGTTTACCACAATGTTTTACATGCAATTTTTAAACATTGTGCCAACAATCGTGAGGTTAACAGTCACGAAACCCGCCTAGTCAGATACTCGAAATATGTGTTTGATCCTTATACTTTCATGACTATAAACCTTACCATTTTTGGCACAGTGTTTAAAAATTGCATTTAAAACATAGTGGTAAACTTGTCCAACAAAAAAGAGACGCGTTCGCCCAGTCCGACACCCGAAATAGTTGACTTTGATAGTCTGAGTTAATGCGCCGCTTCTTGGCGGTATAAGTATTCCTGGTAAACTCATCAAGGTTTTAAAGGGTTTTCATCATGACATCATCCATTTTATTACTGTCCTAGACACTATCCGATGTGAAGGCCTATACGACAGAAATTTATGTTGGCTTGTATTATTTTTTTCACACCCTGTATATTTTTAAATAACTTGAATTTATCTCCCAAATTTTAATAATTATCAAACAACTAAATGGAGCCCATAGATTAAACGCAATTAATACAATCTCTCTTTTAGATAACTCCATAATTAATAGCCTGAAATTCTAATCTTTAACGCGTGATTTAGCCGAACACGAACCAAGAATTCTGGTCTAATTTATTTTAGAGAGATCCCGAGTTCGGTTCTTTTCCCACGGCGCGAAAAATGATGATTACATGGTTAAAGCTGGTTCTCAGAAAATCCTTGAGTTTCAAGTTTAATTTCGAAAATTTCTAGGCAAATTTATGATAGAAGGCCATTTAAATAATTAGGCAAAAAATAGACCAATATTAGGGTAAACAACGATTCCGTGATTCGAACCATATTCTTTTTTTTAAATATATGGATCCATCAACTTTTTTTTGTCCAGGTTTAAAATTTTTTATGTTTTTATGAACTTTTTCTGTATAATTATTTATTTTCAATAATACATAGTTACTCGCCTAATTGTAATCTGCAATGAGCAAAGCACTTTAAACAGTTTTAAAGATAAAACCAGAAAAATCCACATTAGGTATGTCTCATGTACACATAATTTAAACCCACAACACCATGATCAGAGACTCTTTGTTTGACCTCCGGACAGTGCGGACGTGCGTAGAGGACTACAAAGTCCTTCCCGGAGTGGCGGTTAGAGGTACCGTACGAGCGTTTTTACCTTCGGGGATCAAGGAAAGATTCATACTAAATTGACGGCATCTTTCTTCTGGATCTAAGCGCTATGAGCGAAGATTCCTATAAGCTGATGGTATCCTGTTTGGTGGTGAACACGAGGTATTTCTCAAATGGCGGGAAATAGATGGGCGTGCCATGGGAACTGTCAGTAGTGAAAGTGAAGGTTATACGTAACACCAGTAGCAGGTCTTGGTTTGACAGCCGACAATTTATGCATTGTATCGATTGTAAAATTATTTTTGTTTTCTTTTGAAATTTCTGGGAGCTACGAGCTCGATTATCCAGATTTTCCGCCGACGAAGCCCTGGAAAGCATAGTCCGGAAGGGAGAGAGTGGTGGATTGGACCTGAAGGGACCAAAACCAAAAAATAAAAATAAGGAGAGAGAGAGAGAGAACACTATGATCAAAAGGCAGTGTTTATTTTTTATGCTTAAAATAAAATTTAGATTAAATATTATAATTTATTAAAAAATATAAATATAATAATATTATGAATTACTTACATATTTCTTATATTTCTTTTGATTGTCCGACGGACACACATTAAAGCCAATCACTCTCTTTGCGAAACTTGGTTGCTGAAGCCGCAGTCACTGTAGAAAAATCGGTCGCAATCATTTACCAAGTAAACACACTACGTTATTTACATTTTAATTTTAAAAATTATCACGGTTATCCAAGGGACCAATATATATATATATATATATATATATATATATATATATATATATATATATATATATATATATATATATATATATATATATATATATATATATATATATGTGTGTGTGTGTGTGTGTGTAAAAATTGCCACACTAGACAATTAAAAAAGCAAAGCATATTTTTAAATCTAAACACTAATTTATATACTCATAAATTATTGTTTAGAATTGCAAATATTTAATAGAAGCGTTTTTTAGTAATAATGATTTATTGATACTATTTTCATGGGGACAAAGAGTAACTTTATAAAACACGTCATTTTAAATCGCTTAAAGACCTACCAACAAAGCAATAATTTGTACAAATAATTTTATTAAGTTAAGAAGTTGTTTTATCTTTACCGGGATGATTGACAGTGATTTCGCTATTGGACAAATAAACGTTTTGATTAGAAAATAGTCCCAAACAGAAAACATACATATTTTGCTTTCTTTTTATTTTATTCAGCTTATTTGTAAGGTTTTGCAAAATACAATAAATGAGCACTTCCTGTTTCTGAACAATATACTTAAATTAGATGTTTTCCGAGAATTTATTGTTTTATGAACTTAATTTCATTGAGCTGCGAACATGTAGGAAGCGCAATCGAATAGTAATTATTACTATAGGTACGCTTATAATTATTTATATTTTATTATAGTACCAACGGTAACTTATTTTAGTTTACATTACAAACATACGTGGGAGAGTATTATCCGTATCCGTAAGTTTACGCAGCGTTGTATTCTGAACGGATGCTATAATTAGCGTTAATTACTTATCTTTATTTAATTTATTAACATTCTTGTTCCTGTAAATTAACAGTAAATAGAATATGGTAATGTTACACACCCTTTTAAATTAAATAAATATTAAAAAATAAATACAGTTTTGTTTTTCGGCGGTCTTTTATTTTAAATCAAATCATTGATTTCAAGTAGTAATAAATGCGTGTTTTTTATATTTGATATTATATTTTTATTTTCTGGGAATATAAATTTAAACAAAACAATATTTGGCTCTTCTCCAGAATAAAAGATATTTAATAAGTATTTTATGAAAATTAAACTTTTATATTTTATAAAGTACTATTTTGCTCTTGCAATAATATAATAAAAGTTAAGATTACTTTAAAAAAATATATTATTATTAATTATTTATTATAAAATAATTATTTATAATTAACATAAAGAACTTACTTACTAACAAAGAAGGTTGCAAACCCTAAACATAAGTTCAAGGACTGCAGTTCGAAATTATTTTATAATAATCCAATCTTAGATTAAGTTCTTACCGAGGCTGCCAGACGTAAACTGATCCTTTGGACACGCCTCAAAAATGTGATGAAATTATTATTAAAAAACTTTCTTATTAAAAGGACTGATGATCTGACTTTGACATTACTTTCGTAAAATTCATTGACTGGTAAATGATACATAATACATACTTTAATCATTTTTGGTAGAAGGTTTTCCACAAGTTTATCACATTTTTGAGCCGCATCCAAGGGATCAGTTCACGTCTGGCAGCCTCGTTAAGAACTTAATTTAAGATTTGATTTTCATCATATAATGTCAACTGGAAGCCCTTGACAGGTTTAATTTTAAAACATTGTGCCAAAAATTACAAGTGTTACAGTCACGAAAACCATAAGATCCATGGACATGTTTTGGTTATCGGATTGGGCGGGTTTCGTAACTGCAACCCCTGCGATTTTCGGCACAATGTTTAAAAATTGCATGTAAAACATTGTGGTAAAATTGTCCGACAAAACAAGTGTCGCGTTCGCCCAATCCGACACCCGAAACATTTGTCATTGACAGGCTAGGTGAAAGTACCGCTTCCATATCGTCAGTGTAATTCGCAAAGTGCGTAACTCCAAGACATTTTTTAAAGCAGAATTTAACAGTGATTTGTGGTAGCATATATTGAAAAAAATAGTGTAATATGAAAGAATATAATATTTTCTTTCATGTTTAATTATGTTTTTACTATATGCTACCACAAATCACTGTAAAATTCATCTTAAAAATGTTTCTCTAAAATTTCTAAAAATGGAGTTAATCTTTGCGAATATCACTGACGATATGGTGGTATGAATATTCGTGGTAGACTCGTCAGAAGTAACTCCCCTAAAAAGGGTTTAAAAGTGTTCTTATCATGAAGTCATTTTCTTTAGTGGCCTAGGCGACTAGGAGCTGTTTCTGAGGACTTTCGGCGAAAAGTCTTCATTGACGCAAATTAGATTATTACAAAAGGTAAAATGAAAAAACATGAAAAAAAAAAAAAACATAAAAATAACATAAGAAGGTTCCAACTCGAGGTAGATATACGAGGTTGTTGTTAATGATATGCCATAAGAATTGTCATTGAATTACTCTCTGTCAAACATTAGTATAAACGAAATTCCATGTACTTAGGCAATATTATAGAGATTACTACTATGACGGTAACCGCCCCGAAAGGATCTAAGGTATATGCACTTATGCACGTGCGTAGTAAAGCGGAAACCGGATATAAGGTGTAAGACTTCGCTTTTACCCTGATTCACTGGCTTGTAAAAGTCCTTGTCGCTATACTTAATACGGTTTTGTTCTTTGAAAACGAGATTTCATTCATTAAGACCGCCATTATGGGATATAGAGTGACATATGGCGGTGGTAGTAGGTCGACGGGCGAAAATGAGAGGAAAAAATTGTGTAAAAGAGGCAGGTAGGCGAAATATACTTTCCGATTTCAATTTATTACTTTCCTATTTATGAGGAACGTACTTTAATCGCGGAGAAAACATATCTACAGGTTTTAGCCGGTTTTATGGTCCTAGATTACAAAAACCGTGGTTTCCGCTTTTCCTTTCTATAAAATAATGTTATTAAATTTAAGAATCCACGTTTCGTCTTTGAGCCGCCATCATCAACTTTGTTTTTTAAATGGGCGGAATATTTGGTTTTAACTCTAACCTTAATAAACTCGTATTTAATTCTAAATCCAACGACATGTCACAATGTATATTTATGCGACGTTTAGGGAAAATTTTGAATGAAGGTAAGTATGCGTTTATAATTTTTCTCTCATTATTATTCTTTTTATTCATTAATTTTCTTATAACTCAACTAACTAGCTACAAGAATTAATGTAATTTACGTAGATTTATTTATACGTTTTTAAATAAAGCATTTAATTAAATCAAAGGCCTCCATTAACTTTATCGTAGCCTGTCATAAAAAATGGATGCATACTTACCTGCGAATGTAAATTTCCCCGTTTGGGTTAAAATCGTAATTTTTAATGGAGAGAAAGTGGTGATGGTTTTTCGGTTCGTAACGTCTCATAGAAATACAGTGTGATATGTCGTTGGATTTAGAATTAAAATATGAGTTAAAGTAAGTTAAAACGAAAAACTTAGTTGATGGTGGCGGCTCAAAGATAAAACGTCGGATGTTAAATTTAATGACATCATTTTATAGAACGAATAAATAATAGTTTAAAAAACTAAAAAACACGCTTTTATATGCAACCGAACTAAAAATTAGAAAATAATTTTTCATTACAAAGAGTTTGTCACTTCAGAATAAAAGCGTGGGGTGCTTAATATATTAAATGTTATAATTATTCTATTTGCAAATATCTATGAGGGAAAAGTTATGAAAAAATAGTAAAATGCACCCCACGCTTTTATTCTGAAGTGACAAACTCTTTGTAATGAAAAATTATTTTCTAATTTTTAGTTCGGTTGCATATAAAAGCGTGTTTTTTAGTTTTTTTAAACTATTATTTATTTTTCATTTTTAGTTCGATATATCAATTAGTTTTTTAAAAATAAATGCTTCAGTTTATTCACTAAAAATTCCTTCGCCATTTTGTCAAGAGACCCAGAGAATCTGTAAAGGAATTTATTTATCCTGGCGGTCCTAATCAGTATAACGGGATACTGTTTTTAAATTATTGCATTGTCATCGGTCCTTGATACGTGTGCAAAGTTTCAAAGAAATTGAATCGCTGGAAGTTGGTAAAAATTAGGCTCAAAGATTCCGTTACATAGATAGATAGATAGATGGATAGATAGATAGTTACAACCCAAGCTAATAAAAGCGTGTTAAAAAAGAGGTAATGACTATTATCAATTTTAGGCGAAGAACCAATTCTAAAACGGTATTTACCAATCGGTTATGTTGACGTTTAAAAAATGTTTTATACGTCAAAGTTGTCACCAATTATTACCTCGGTTATAATTGGTTGAACGCCTAAAATTAATGTATGTGACATTTGTTTTAAAATATCTCTTCAAATAACCTGGAAAAAATATATATAACCTGTTTCGTAAAATTTCGGGTTTTCCCGGATAATTCCGGAACGGCTGCAATTTTGGTAAATTTTAAAACGGGATTTTGTTGAGCATAAAAATGCTTAACCTTGCCCTAATATAACCAAGCGAGTAACCAACCTTGTATCTCTTTCTGTTCCCAAGATCCTAATAATAGCCCTCGAATTTGTAACAGCCTGTAGCATATTCTGACTAGCCCTCCTAGAGTAAAGGATTTTACAGGCAAAAATTGTTTAACGACAATATCTGTAATATTGTATTGATTTTATAGGGTTCCAAACAAGATAAGTACATAAATAATGGAGTTCTTTCAAAACTTTACATCACTTGACTGAGTGATATACCGTGAATAATCTTGGTGTGGGTAAAAGCACACATGGTGCACATAAATGTGTCATATAATCCGGTAGGGGATTTCTAGGGAGTATAAGTATGTTGTTAAATTCATTTTTCGAGTTACAAAAGAAATATACAGGGTGATCTTTAAGGGTGTTGATCCTTGGGTGATTTTAAGAAGATTTCAAATGTCCGGTATGTCTTAACTTTTTAAGATACAAGGTGGCAAAGTTATTAAAATATTCGTGATACCAGTCCAAATATTTAAATAAAATTTGATGCTCAATAGGATTTGTGATGCACATTTTTTTTTATTTCTTTCTGTGTTATTTGAGCGAGATTTAAACTATACTTATATTTTTAAATAAAAATACGGTACTCCCTTAAAAATTATGTTTATATTTTCCATTTACTTTTGAGCAAATTTGATTCTCTGCAAGGTCCAATGGCTATACCGTGAATTGGTGGAATATTCCTTAAATAAAGCATTTCTTTTAAGGCCAATAGCATCAAGTCAATTACAAAAATGAACCAGACATTTTATTCATTACTGGTGGATTCATTAAGGTATTTATCAAGTATGCAACGATTTTACAACTAGTTTTTCTTAAATAACATTTAATTGGCTTACTAGAAAATAACGAAGTATATGCGCTTGTCTTACCGACGTCTTCAAAACAATCTAATACAATTGTGTTGTAAAATCAATAGGAAAATCAATATAAAGGTATACAAATTTACATGGGAATTCCCATGGCCAGTCTGGCCATGCACCACCCAGTATAGTTGGTGTAGGTCCCATGCCTCAATTTTTAAATAAAATAATTTTTAAATCCTTGTTACGCCCTTGGATGTTATTCTGAAACACGCTGTATGACAAACGGAACAACTGCAATTTTTTAAATTCTAAAACTGGATATTGTTAGGTATAAAAATGCTTCACTTTGCCCCAATTTCATCAACCCTGTATTTCTTACCGTTTCCGAGATCCTAACGGTGGCCCTCGAATTTGTAACAACCTGTAGAATATTTTGACTAGCTCTCTACCTATAATTGTTTAAAATAAAATTAATACATTTTACTTAGACAGTGAGTTGTATAAACACAGGGTGTTTAAAATTTAATACTTAAAGAATTAAATTTTTGGTTGATCAAACACTAATTTAAAAATAAAATGGAAAAACAGACATCCCATTATTTTTGCTATCCACCAGGACTCTCTTCTTACACGCGTTTTTTCAAAAGAAACTACTTCACTTAAAGTTTTTAAATTAAAAATTGCTCTAATTAAAAATATTAACAATGTAGGACACTAAATACTAAAGAATAAAGAAAAATTACGTAAAATTGTAAATATAAAAGAAAATTCTCTGTTGCTTTTCTTCACGATGGTTGATCTTCATTCATAAAAAATAACAATTGCCCACCGGCTCTGTGCTCAGCTGACTGCAATTTTTACGTCTCGTTACCCTTCCTTGAGTTTTTAGTTCAAATGAGTTGTATTAAAAATATACCAAGTAATCGTTTCTACGAATAACAATATGTACTTTATTTTAAACAAGGAAGAAATCTTGTTATCATAATGTTTTTGAACAAAGCCTTGAGTATAGAAGTACGACAAAAGGTATGTTTTTTTAATGGTATTTTTAATATACAAAACTTTTAAAGAGTTTTAAAAGATATTTATTACATTTGGCAGATTTATCGTTAAGACTTACCCCTAAATAATAAAAATTAAACCTTATTTGTATGGACATATGTATTTTTAAAACTACTAAAGATTGATATATTAAATGAGGTATTTTTAAAGCTCTGAAAGATCATTTTTAATTGAGATACAATATACATGGTCGTGACATTCGAAGAATAATTTCGAACTTCCATGGTCTTTATTTTAATCTTTACACAACGTTTTGGGCAGATCTATTTGTAATATTTTTCATAAAATAAAAAATATTAAACAGTCTGAAAGTAAAGCTTCGACTACCACCTAAAACTAAAGACTTATTTTTGCACACATGCAAGTCTCAAAGAGGGTCTTCACGTACACCAGGTGTTTCAAAAATCCGGTGCATAAACGAGGGGTGCCAACGCAACAGCTGGCCTTCTTTTGTTAATAGTTAGGGTGGAAGCACTATATATGTACATGTATGCTATAAACGCTATCAGGTATAATGAAGGTGAATATAGGTGAGTGAAATATATAAGGGAGTTTAGGTAGGCAAGTTTTGATTATCCCTGTATTTTTTGTATGGTTTCCCTAAGGGAAATTTAGAATCTCACGACCTTTTTGCCTTGTTGGTTTTTGTGGTGTTTTTTGCAATGTTTTTTTAAGACTTCCTTTTACAAGTGTTCATGTGTATATTATATTATTAAATAAAGCTACCTAAACTATACGGCGTGTCTTCGGAAGTTCTTACCAAATGGGGAACTTTTTAATTATTAACATTACGAAGAAAAGTGCATCTTTAAAAAGTCCTGCTTGATGAGAACATACATTTCCACAAAAATAACTGTATTTTGGATGTACAAGGTGGCTTAAAAAGACTTGTTTCCAAATAATTTTTTAAGTGATTTCTTATGTCATTTTATGAGAAAAAGTTTCCATAAACATATGTGCGAAATTGGTTCGTTTCTGAGGTTGAGGGCGTTAAATTTTAAAAAAAAATCAATATTTTCTAAATATCTTAAAACCGATTTGTTTAAAATTTGGTTCGTTTATTTGATGTAATAAAGCGCTTGTAAATCCCTGAGTGAGGTTTATCGACTTTAATAAAGAGTACCTTATTTTTTAAATTTTATGAAGCTCTACCCTTATTTTGTCAAGTAGAATCACCCCTTAAGTTTCGTGATCGATTTTTGAATCACCCTGTATACTATATTCTAAAATATTATTTTTTGTTACAGCCTCACGGTCTTCCTCCCATTCGCATGGTACTAACAATTTACCTCCACTTCTTTTTCACAATGTCCATGGAGAAAACATCAGGATATCACGGGATGGAACGGTTGCAAAAAGGGCAGAGAGTTTTTGTAAAGGAATCGCTTTTAGCAGTCGACCAGTTAAAGTTAATGAAAAGGTAAGATTATCATAGCCTTAACCATTAGTACTAGTTTTTGTTCACAACATGAATACGAGAATAAAATTTGGTTAATAAAATAGTAAGCATCCCTACACGGTCCCTATAGGCAGCCTCCTAACTTGCCAGTTTTTATTCGTTAATCCCTAGAGTTTCTCGAATGTGGAATCTATTGTCCGCGGAGATCTTTCTTTCTCAACAAATTCCCTCTTACCTTGCTTAAGACACCCACGGTATGTTAGTGTTTGGGCTTTCAGCCTTCGTGGTTTGTTCAAAGATAAAAACTAAACGTCCATAGAGCTACCCTCTCGTTTTAACCTATGAACATCATCAGGAAAACTGTCTTATATGATTTACATAAAACACATTGCGTATATTTTTGACAAATATTTTTTTAAAAAATGTTTTTAAAAGGGGACTTTTTTCTTTTTAGGTTTGCATCAAATTTCTGGAAATTTCAAACAACTGGAGTGGAGTTATCCGATTTGGTTTTACTTCGAACGATCCCACTGGCCTAAGATACGGACTACCCAAATACGCTTGTCCAGATTTAACGAATAAACCTGGATATTGGGCTAAGGCTTTGCCTGAAAGATTTTGCAGTCAGAATACGGTGCTGTTTTACTATGTTACCTCAACTGGAGATGTTCATTTTGGTAAGTTTTGACTTGCTGTATAACAAATATTAAAATTTGATTTAAAAGGGGTTTTTATCTATTATTGTTAGCATTATAATATTGTTTAAAAATTGCCGTTAAAAACTGCAGAAAAACAGTATTATGAATTAAAAAATGTTTAGTAAATTTTTCAATATAATCTAATAGATTTCAAGGGAAAATTATTTTGTACACTTAAAAATTTGGTTTTGATCGGTTAACCTTACAATTATATGTTAAAAAAATAGGGGGCGTTTTGAACTCTTTACTTTTAACAATTTTTATCTATTTCATAGAAAAACAAATATTTGTTTTTCTATGAAACACCCTGTATATCAGGGTGTTCAGGAAATGCGTTAGGTAATTTTAAGGGTCATTCTGCATTGAAAAATAATGTTAGTAAGTCCTTTGACAAAATGTCGAAATCTCCTTGGTTACCAAGTTATAGGGGTTAAAGTTTAATTTTTATTTTTGTTTTTCACCATATTGCATTTATTTTTAACCAATCCAGTTGACATTTGGCACACAAATCAAGCTTTGCAGATTCTAAAATTTGAAGATAAAAATACTTTTTTAATACCGCCAGAGGGCACTTTACCTAAAACTTAAAATTTATTTACATCATAATTTTTTTATTTTAACAGATATCGCAAACCTGGACGCGCCATTTTATAGACAATTAAAAACTTGAAAAATAAGGTACTCTTTATTTTTAATATTTAAGTTTTTAATTGCCTATAAAATGGCGCCCTACATTTGCTATATCTGTCAAAATAAAAAGTTATGATGTAAATAAATTTTAAGTTTCAGGTTAAGTGCCCTCTGGCGGTATTAAAAAGTACTTTATCTTCAAATTTTAGAATCTGCAAAGCTTGATTTGTGCCAAATGTCAACTAGATTGGGTAAAAAATAAATGCAACATGGCGAAAAACAAAAATAAAAATAAAACTTTTAACCCTGTAACTTGGTAACCAAGGAGATTTCTACATTTTTAAAGGACTTACTAACATTATTTTTCATTGCAGAATGACCCTTAAAATTTCCGAACACCCTGTATATTTTATCTAAAAAACATAAGTAGGTACTTTTGTTCCTGATGCTACTAACGGACCTATTTTTCTATTTTTAATTAATAAAATGAAATACTTTCTTTAACTAAGTAGCAAAGCTGAAATAATATTTTTATTTATTATTTTAAAGGTATTAATGGAGAAGAAAAGGGAATATTTTTGGAGGAGTGGAGACTAGAGGACCTGTTTGGGCCCTGATAGACGTTTATGGTAATTCTACTGCAATTGAGTTCGTTGACGTTAGGCATCAATTAAATAATTCTCGGTAAGTTTTTTAAATATCTAAGTAACAAAAATTTTACAATAAATTGCATATTTATAAATTTATCGCACATTGAAGATAAGAAAAATATACTATTAATTGGGAAAAACACCTATTTACCTCACATATACTTTTGCCTAATATTTTTTTGTTTTTTTTAGCTCAAACATTACTCCAACCCCAACCCCATGCGAGGTTGCTCTTCCTATTTCGCACCCGCGGACTCCCGATCCAGTCGATCGAATAACCTATCCTATGCAACAACTTCATATTCAACAAGTTGCAAACCAAGCGCAGATACCAAGTAACGTATCTCAGAGTCAGGATCTGAGTTTGCCGCTTCTCAGATACCAACCGCACAACGTCAATTACCAAGCGATGCCGCTTCATAGAACTAGAGGTCGGAACGTACGATTTTGTGGTGAGTTTTTCAGTTATGGTTTAATTTTTAATTTAAATAAAAACGAACTTGTAGACATTTTCTTTTTTTATGGGAAATTACTTAAGAAATATTAGGACTGTTATTTTTAACATAATTTTTGTTTTTTCTTTTAGGGGGCAACCGAAGTGTAGCAATGAGAACAGACACTGAATTTTGTCAAGGATACGTTTTCACTGGAAGACCTTTGCAAATAGCAGAGAGGCTTGTCGTTCAAATTCTCGCAACGGACCAAATGTTCCAAGGCTGCCTTGGATTAGGTAAATAATTTACTTACTTCTTCAACCTGTCATAACGGGTAACTGTTTTGAAGTGTCTTAACGAGATGGCGCTAAAGAAACTTAAAGTTCAATCTAGTTTAACTTTGTTTTTAGGGTTGCCAGATGTATTGCAGAAAAATACCGGACATGAAAAAAACATTACTTTTTTTAAATTTGATAAAAAAGCTATATTTGTATAAAAATAAGTCCACTTAAGTCCGGTGTCGTTTACAGGGGTACCTAAACGAAGATTTCTGACAAAAAATGTACGCTTATTTTTTCTATCCTGATAAATTTTTGAGTATAATAGAATTGTTATAACCGCATACCCCTAGACTGGATAGTGGAAGTAATAATTATTATATGAAATTAACCACAAACCCTAAATTAAATACCATTAATATTTAAACTAAAGAATTATCCTAAATTTAATTTTTTATCAGAAATTTTCGTTAAGGTACCGGTCAAGACACTGGATTCGGTAACTTTAATTAACTTCTAAATCTCTAAATAATCTGAAAAAGCTTTTTAATCTACAAATAAATGTGTCAAATTTTATTAAAATAAGATGAGGGTTATTTGAGGCAGGGGCGGACATATCGACTTTCTGAGGGGGGTGCCATGGGCCGAGAAGAAGTGTGTGAGGTGGCAAAAAACAAAGAAACAAGAAGAGCAAAAAAAAAAAGAAAAAAAAGGTCCTCTAATCTTTTTTATTGTTTTCACCTTTCATTCTTTTTATAAAATTACACAAAACCTCTTTTCCACGTATTTGAAAAGGTCCTCACTCTTCACACTCTTCAATTCCATCATCAGCCTCACCCCTCAGACGTACCTTGGGGGGACCCTCAATAAATGCCCATATTTGCCATTAGACATATATGAAACACAATAAAATAGAAAGGATGTCGCATCCAAGGGAGGAGGGGCCTAAATTGAGCTATTAACAAAAAACGATTTTTTAAGGTTAGCACCCTGTATCTGGGAAACAATGCATTGCCGGACTTATGTTTATATGAACTTTACTTTACATTTTTGATGCAGAATGTGTCTTTAAAATTTCTTAACAATATTCTGTACCACTCTGTAAAGACAGATTTTTCAGACCGGACAGACATCAGAAAAACCGGACATATCAAATCAAATCAAATTGGTTTATTGTCTAACAGGAAAATCCCAATAAAGAGAAAATATTAAAAACGACATCTGGCAACCCTGGTTTTATTTAAAGTTTCTGTTTCATTTTCACATATTTTCTACTCATTAAGGAGGTTCTTCGTTGCAAGTACTAACTTGATATTTCTTTTATACAGGACTTACCTCATGCGATCCCTCCAATCTAACCACAACCGATCTACCGGACGACTCGAACTTTTTATTAGACCGACCTGAATACTGGGTGTTGTCGCGGGATTTTGCAAGGAACCTAAACAAAGGTGACGAAGTCAGTTTTTGCATAGCACCCAATGGGGAAGTACAGATTTCCAGGAACGGTGGTGCTCCGTTAGTTGTGATGCATGTGGATCAAACTCTCAGGTAGGTTCATTGAATATATATTATTTGCTTTAGTCGGTATCATATCAGGCCAAACAGCCAGTTGAAGCAAAATTATTATAGAGGGGCTACGTAACCCAAGTGCCAAAATTTAAAAATTCCCAGAAATCAAAGCAATAAGCAAAGAATGTTATGCTGAACATATACCGGGTGGTGCGTCGCCGAGCGGAACATGTTAATCCCATGTAAATTTTAAGGGGGTTAATTATTGACCCCCTGTACTTTTTACAAAAAAATTTAAGATAACTCTTTGAAGAGACCAATATGACAAACCTTTGTTCCAAGATTCAAAATATTTTAATTAACGAATCTTGAATTATTCAATTAAATGTAATTGCAAAATTACGAAATTTTCGGTAAAACGAAACAGATGGCAGCCACCAGCAAACAAACATAATTTTCGCTTGTAATACCACTAGTGCTAAATTTATTTCCGGCCGAGAAAAATTTCACGGAATAATTTAAGCACGTGTGGTATTCGGTAAGAAAATTTCACACCAAGTTTGTGTTAAATAATATTCTTTTAAATTAATATTTGTAACTTTGACACGAGCTTTAAAATTTTACTATAAAATAAATATTTTCCATTTTACCAATTGTAGTTGCAAATATATGTAATTTTAGAGCTAATCATTGTTTATTCTTTTTATATTATATATAACTTGAATTACTACAGTTGGTAAAAATAGTTTATTTTAATTTTTTTAGACCTATACCTTGCTTTCGTTTGCTCTTCACTTATTTCTAGTACTTCAGTCTTATGATATTATTTTACTAACTGTAGTTGTATAAAATTGTCATTTAGGGTCTTAAAACCTTACATTATTTTATATAATGTTATGTCTGAAATACTACAACTGGTACAAAAAAACATTTTCTTTAATTATGTATGTGAATGACAGACATGACGTTAAAACAAATTCAATGATTATGTCAAAAAATTTCCACTATAATTCGCTCCAGGGTACCCCAGGCAGGAGAAAAAAATTTCCGATAAATACTTGTGTTGCTCTCTCTTTCTGTAAAATGTACAGGGAGTCAATAGTTAACCCCCTTAAAATTTACATGAGATTTTCTATGTTCCACTCTACGATGAACCACCCGGTATGTGGCCTCCATTTGGGCTTCATTTGCAATCGCTAGAGTAAAATAAGCGCTGGGATATCATAGTGCGATATTCGTACTGCTACCTACAACATATTGATGGTCAAAAAACAAGAATTTTTAAAAGTGTTGGTTTTCAGGTCTCATATAGTCTTTTTTTTCAGGTTATGGGCATTTTTTGACATATATGGTTCTACTAAAAGGATCCGTGTTTTAAGTGGTCACCCTACAAATTTAGTAACTAGTCCCTTAAGAAATTCATCAAGCCAAAGTATAGTAGATAGAAGACATTTAGCAACAAGTGAATCAATCAATAGTTTAAATTTACAAAACGAAATGAGTCGACAAGGAAGTAACAATTCGAGGCAAAGTTTGGTAGTAAGAGATAGCGACTTGGTACCGGTACAATCTAGACAACCTCAGCAACAGCAAAATGGAAGGCTGTGTTTTCCTCAAGCTGATATACAGGTACGAACATACATTTTTTTCCTTAAACTTTCTAAAAATTTAGAATCGTTAAAAACGATTTCTTAAACTGGTAATACCGATTTTTCCTAACAAGAATTTATTTATATTCTAGGTTCAACCAGCTGCTAATGGTGGTGCTGTGCTCTCAGTAATTCTTCCTCCTGCGTCACAAATAAATCACCATGGTTACGGGACCCACAGCCCCTCACCATTGTCCCCTGTTAACCCAGTGATGGCACCAGTACCGACGACATCGAGTGTAGTGCCAAGTGGAACCATGATGAGCGGTTGCAGTGCGCAGTATATAGAGGTATGTACCGTTCACTTCTGTTTTGAAAAGGATCAGAATTTTTATTATGTTAATTAAAAGTTATAAAACATTTTGTTTGTGTTGTACTTTTTAACTTAACTAACCAAAACTAATCATTATTTTTTTTTGTTACAGCCAATAAGCGTATCAGACTCCAGTACCTACTCAACCCCTCTTAGCTGGGCAGAACAAAACAACGCAGGTACTACACACACTCTTACGGCTGGTGCCGAGTGCACAATATGCTATGAAAACTCCATAGATGCAGTGTTGTACATGTGTGGACATATGTGTATGTGCTACGACTGCGCATTACAACAGTGGCGAGGAAAAGGAGGCGGCCACTGTCCTCTCTGCAGAGCAGTAATCAGAGATGTTATACGAACGTATAAGTCGTAAGGAAACATAAAAATTAAGATCTTTTTTGTTCTCTTCTTAAATATAAAAAGCAAATTCTAACTGGGCATACACACGGTCAGTCAAGCCTTTGAGTCAACCTGAACTGAAAGGCAGTTCGCGAGCAAGTGCGATCCTGTGTATAGCGAACTGATCGCGCATTCCTAAGCAAAATGATAGTATCAGTCTAACTTACTTGCCTTTAAGCCTACTTTCAAGTAGGCTCAAAGGCATGCCCCACTGTGTGTATGCCTATTAAGATTGGAAAGAAAAGTTACTATCAAAGTGCTTCCAAACCTGTAGAAATCTCTAGAAAGACTGAATATAGTTTTGTCCCTTTAGTTAATTGTTTAATAGGGTTTTTTTATGTTGACTATTTTTGTTAAAAAAAAACTGGGTAAAAGTCACATAAACTATATTCTTGAAATTATTTTTAGGATTTTTAGGACCTCAGTTGATCATTTTTAAATGTTATAGTTTTGCTGGGTAAATCTAATAAACAAAAAACATAAAAATATTGTTTTTTTTGTTTTTGTCAACTTTTCATTCTTATCAAAGGGTCCTCATAATACAAATACTTAGGACTTCCTAGTTAGTATAGTTATAGCAAGGAAACAGCTGACTTAACTCTGTGTTCTAGAGATAACCTAATAAAAGTTGACAAAAAATAAAAAGGGATACCGAGGTTTTATTGAGGCCTAATAGTAAACAACAGAATATGCCAAATGTATTGTTCTAATATAATTCTTAACCCGGTTTTGCATCCAAGAATGCCAAAAATGTTTTTTGACAATGGAAATATTATTTACCATTTTCAAATATCATGCCTTGTAAATTTTTATTACTACTTATTGATATTGTTTAAGAGCAACATGAACACCAGACTTTTTATCTTCCAGTTAACTTTATGATAACTAACTGTCGTTCAAACGGCTTTTTGAATACTGATTAGTTTATTTTGACTTAATTTCCAAATTTTTATTAAAACGGGAGATGCATTTTTATACATTTATGCATATAGTTGACAAAAATAATGTTTGATTAGTGTTATTAAGTTTTTACAGCTTTTGAAAAATATATTATTGTTTTTTTAATAAGTTACTAAGAAAAATCCATAAAAATAGATTCATAAAATGGTTTATAAGCTATCTCTATACTTAATCAAACACTCTGTATAATATGAGGTAATTATTTTCCCGAATATGGTACAGATTATTAGGAAACCCTAAATTTCTAAAATTTAGCCGTATTTCCGCGATTTTTAAAGAATGTCTCTTCCAAGTTAACTGGAAGATAAAAAATAATTAAAATACCGAACAGTTTAACCAAAGATTTTAAGCTGGTACTTAGCAAAACTTTAAGCTGAGTATTGTAGCTAGTCAGTCCACTTTTTAGTCATATCTGCTTTGTAAATTTTAAAGCAGTTTAAAAATTTAATTTTAGGTTTTTTTAACTTATTTTTCTTGTCTATAAGTTCGCATTCTAGTTATTCTTACTTTTAAGTGATTTAGGTTATTATATGATTATTTATATAATACTGCTAAATGGTCTCTGTATATAATAGCTCTAATAGATCATATTAAGTACAGAAATATATCTTTGTAGGTAGAATAAAAAAATTATTTAAGAATGTAACATATATCTTTAACTTGAATTTTTGGATCTGTAAAAAGGAAAATTTCAGAGAGTTAGAGGTAAAGACGACTGTTCTTATTTAAATATAAGTTTAAAGTAAGGACCTTAATAGATGACCTAATAGATTATAGTCGTTTTCACCAAAATAGTGGGCCAGTTGAATAAAACCTACTTTTAATGTTATTGCAGTTGTATATAATACTGAAAATAATCGTTACAAAGTCTTGCGTTTCGATCGTTATACAACCATCCTCAGATTTTTTGAGAAACACCTTGCATAATCTACCCCTTATAAATACCAAATTTGAAAAAAGTTTTCATCTATTTATATGGAATCTAAATAATTCTTTAAGTTGGATATTCGGGATCGATTGAAATGAAGTATATTTTTAAAATTTCAAACTGTTGTTTCTTTACTATATTTAGTGAAATTGTGTACATGATCCTTCTGATGTTACTGTTAAAAAGTATTGATTACATTGTTTATGCATTATTTTTTTGTACATAAAATAGTTTTTCTAGTCACTAAGAATATGTACTGAGTTAGCGCAAAAATGTTATTAATATTATTATCAATTATTATTGTATGAAGAATAAATCAGTAAATAATATAAAATGTTATTCTTAAAATGTGTGTTTTTATTTGTAAACCATTACCCCAGAATATCATATATTGTTATTCTGGGCCATTATCATATCAAAAAATAAAAACTTTTAAAAGGTCCGTTTTTGGCTTTGAAATATTTTTTCGCCGATCGCCTCTTTACAAGTATTACTACAGACAGACATACGCTACCCGGAATGCGACGGTGCCGGTGACGGTTCCGGCCGGGTTCCGCTACCGTATAACCAGGGCCGACTAGAGGGCGTTGAAGGCGGTACAAATTACTGTGGCTCGGACTGAATGGGAGGGGGCAGCGCGCGGGATGAATAGTATTTTATACACAGCGTGTCTAATTAAGTCGCACCATATGGAAAACTTTTTAATATTAATTTTACAAAAAAGTTGTTCCATATAAAAAGTTTGCATGGTCTAAAACAATCGGATATCGGATTGAGTTAATTATGACAATATTAAAAATTGATAAAAAAGTTTGGGATTAAAAATATTTTTCAAATATGCAAACTTGTAAACTTTTTATCTTTTACGTAATTATCGTAAAATTGTATCCTCGATTAGTGATTCTTAGTTTTTGGTAAAATTTGTAAGAAAAGTTAGAATGATATTTAATTAAACGTTCCCTAAAACGTCTGTCAGGATAGGACCTACACGTTAAATATGTGTTACGCACAAATATCGAAAACGCTCATTGAGCGAAAATAACGCACACTACGCTATAGTTTTTCTTTTTATGGTCGTGAATTCATGACCTCGTCGCGTTGTGTTTATTTTAGAAGCAACCACAACGCGTTCTGTTCGTTTGAAGAACGAACATAAAACGATGAATTATTTATTAAAAGAGACCACATACTTAAACACCATAAAATATAGTGAAAGCGTCATATATTTTGAAAATAAATACATAACTTAAGATTTAGTTAACATAAGACAGAATATAGTTCAAAAGTTGGAAATAATCTTAAACATGAAAATAATACGTACTTCGTAATTTCAAACAAGTAGACAACTAGCAAAAAATAATAGATAATAAATGATAATTTTTCGTTAAAAATGTCTTTACTGGACATATTGTTAGTGTTGTCAAGAGCGCACGTATGTAAATTAATATAATACAATAACCGATATAGTCGAGATAAATATAACTGACTAAAAGCAAAAACGACTCACTCTGCTTGAAGTCAAACTAACAACTAAAGTATAAACGTGAAATGGTGCACCGCATTAAGGAAACTAGTTAAGACAGGAAGAATCCGGTGTTCGGTTGGTTTAAACCATTCATTTCGCGTTGTGGTCGCTTCTAAAATGACCACGACGCGTTGCGGTCATAAGTTCACGACCATAAAACGGAAACTTGTTTAATTTCGGTGTTTGGTCATTTACCTTCGTCCATAACGCGTTGTGTGCGTTATTTCCGCTTATTGAGCGTTTTTGATATTTGTGCGTAACATATGCAAGTTTTAAGAGTGTATATCTCGATATTTAGTACCACAAGGTCTAATTAAAAAATCCCATGTATAGAAAACACTACTTAAAAGTATGTGTATACAAAGTTTTAAAATAATCCTAAGAAAAGTTTTTTTTAAGGAACGACCTTAAGTGGTGTAATAAAGTGAAGACTTGTGCTTAAAACAGACGAGGCGGTTTTTGCCGACTTGGCGACGAAGCGGTGTAAAACACACGACTCGGCGAGCCGCGACTGCTTGCTACAGAAAAATTAAGTGTTGTTATTATTAAGTTTAGTTGGGTAAAGTAAAATGAGCTTGTCTGATGAAAGTGATAACGATATTTTTTTCTGGTAACTGCAGGTTTACTATATTGTAAAGCAAAAAAAAGAAACGTAGATATTGGATTCAACCGATTATCAGTGAAACAAAAAATAAAGGATTTTTCTTTATATAATGAAATTAAAAAGACGTTCTTATGTAAAAATCACTTATTTACCATGCGCCTGAGTGTGTTAAATTTTATTTAAAAAAAATGTGTTTAGTGCAGAAGTCAAGCGACGGTTTATAATGTGTTTCTAAAGAAAATGTTATGGTCAGTCTTTGATAACCCTGTGTATTTTCTTCACCAAACACCTTTTGTTGCAATGAACATGCCCAATAATAACAAAGTTTCTAAAATTGAAGATATGTTCTGTAGTTTGGTGGATTCATTTAATGGATGGTATTTATTTGGGTACACGCTAAAATAAAATTAAAGTACTAAAAACCAAAAAATTTAAACAAGTAAAAAGATTATTAATTATCTTTTTACTTGTTTAAATTTTTTGGTTTTTAGTACTTTTAATTTTATTTTGGCGTGTACTCAAATAAATACCATCCATTAAAGTTTCTAAAACAGGCCGTTTTACTGACCGGAGATAAAGGGATAAAGAAAAAGTTATATAAAACTTTTGTATTTAAAGTGTGTTGCTATCTCCATTAATTTCTGAATAATAAGACATAATAAAAATCGAAGAATTTTAAGGATCATACTGTATCTTCTAAACCAATCAAGTTGATGTGGATCTGATTGCACTACTAAACAAAACACTAAAAAAAGAGAACTAGACACGTCAAAAACTTTTCTTTTTTTAATTGGGAATTCAAATTAAGGAGCACAGTGTTGCAATTCGGTCAAACAGCTGATAAAAATGGGTATCTAGATTTAATTTGGCTAAGAATATTTACATAAATTACCCATTGAGCTGATTAGTTATTAAATTTTACGAAATATATTAGGCATCATTGTTTGACAACCTAAATAACACAAAGCAGGATAATAGTCAGTGTTAACTAACCATGACCCCTCCAATGTGACAGTTTTGCATGACCGTCTGTAGCGCTTTCAACCAATTATATTAAACGTGCTTGTGATTTTTACTGTAGTCTAAAAAACACTGCTAATACCAAGATCATTAGACTAACCAATGATCTGGTGCAAGTACTTCTTTTAGTTCAGTGATAAGGTTAATTTTGCTCCAAGGTTGTCGATTCTAAATGCGCCCCTTTATTATCAAGCATATTCCCTACCTAGAGGCATCTTTGCCGCACGAACACCGTATGGCAGAGGAAAAAAATAGGTCTAGTACCTTTCTCTCTCGCAATCCTGGCTTGGGTTTTTATGAAATCACCGGGGAAGTAGACTCTTTTAAACAAAAAAAATATATTTCTAAAATCGGTCCACAAACGCCGGAGTAATCGCGTAACATACATACAAAAAAAAACATACAGGCGAATTTAGAACCTCATCGTTTTTAAAGTTGGTTAAAAATAAGAACCGTCCGTTTAATAAAAAAAAACAAATATGACAAATTAAGTAATCATGGTTGGGTGTTAATATATCCCAAACCAACTTCGTTTAATTCCTTTCCTTCTTGCAAAAAATCTTGGATTAACAATTTTTTCATTTTTTCTCTTCTTGTTTGAATTGATAATTGCCTGAGACCATGACATTCGTATCCCATGTTTAAAAATATGAATTCAATCCAACACCTTTTACAGGATTGCATTCTATTGGTTGGTTTGGATTAAACTGTATAATTTTGTCATTTCTGCAATACAAAATATTTAAATTTAAAATATGTTCCATATTACTTTGGCGGGTTCCTTTATTATGGTATAGATGGGTCCACATTTATTTCATTCTGAAAGCAATACCGCCAAGTACACAAAAATTGATAAAGTAAACAAACCTTTTCGAATGCACATAGCGGTGACAGAGCCTGATTTCATATTTTTAGATAAATTTAAAAAACACTGCTAAAACACGTGTCACGTACTTAAAAAACATCCTCTTATTTCGCCTCTGCCTTGCCATAAAACTGGTGGCTCGTGGCGTGGAACTAGAAACTCGTCGGGTTGAATATTTTTGCTGCAATAAATAATTCTTTACAAAAGGGTTTATTTACTTTGTCATTTTTTGTGTACTTTGCGGTATTACTTTTAGAATTAAATAAATGTGGACCCATCTATACTTTATTGGGTATACAGGGTGGGCCAAATTAAACTTGCACACTCTTTAAGTAACAATAACTTTTTATCTGTTGCGCCATCCTTTTTATTTTTACAGGGCTAATAGGCAGATATGTTTCCTCTGGGTTTGTCAATTTTGGTCGAATAAATTTAGTCAGGACCGGACTTACGGGACATTTTCCAAAGTGATGCATTTAACCTCGTTGCAAAAAAATCTAATTTAGCTACAATTGAGCTAATACGTTTTTCTTGTAGACAAACTATGGGAAATGATTCAGTAAAAGCGAATCTGTCAATAATTTGAGAATTCAGGAATTATGATTATTCTTGGTAAATGATGCGCCCCATAAAGCATGCATTTCTCTCGATTTTAACAGGGCACTTGTTTTAGTGTGCTTTGAAAATCAAAAATGTAAGGTTACCATGGTTCCTGAGTTGGATGCTGACAGTAAATTAATTAAAATTAAACGTATTAGCCTAATTGTAGATAAATTCGATAGAGTTTGCTACAAAGTTAAATGCATCATTTTGGAAAAAGTCCCGTAAGTCCAGTCCTGACTTAATCTATTCGACCAAAATTTACAAACCTAGAGAAAACATATTTACCTATTAGCCCCTGTTAAAATAAAAAGGATAGGCGCAACAGATAAAAAGTTATTATTAGTTAAAAAGTGTGCAGGTTTAATTTGGCCCACACTGCACAATGGCGTACCTAGAGATATCGGGGCCCGGGACGGAAAGCAAAGTTTGGGCCCCGATCTTTTTTTTCGAAACCAATTTTCTAGAAGCAAAAAAATAGGTCCTCTAAAATGAGGCTTCCCTTACAACATAATATGGTATACTTTGATAAGGTCGGGGTCCCACTTTTTCTAGTTGAAAAAATTTTGACAAGCAAAAAAAGATTCTCACCCTCCAAATGGGGCCCCCTTCCAACTTAACATGATATGC
The DNA here is from genome assembly GCA_014170235.1 of Listronotus bonariensis. Classification (NCBI taxonomy): domain Eukaryota; kingdom Metazoa; phylum Arthropoda; class Insecta; order Coleoptera; family Curculionidae; genus Listronotus; species Listronotus bonariensis. The sequence goes on along the minus strand of JACEGR010000967.1, from coordinate 115,786 downwards.
TTTACCAAGATTGGGGCCCCCGATTTTGTATTTTCGTACTGAAAAAATAACAAGAAGCCGTCACAACAACGCTCCTAAACCCCAATATCCACTTTATTTTATATGATGACTCCCATTTGGGGTCCCCTCTTACTGGGGGCCCGGGGCGAACCGCCTCACCCACGATACGCTAGTGTGACTATACGTCAAACTATGAAAAAAGGGCCACTTTAGCTTTAAATCAAGAAATGTGTGCACAAAGAAGGAGGAAAATGGAATGCAAATAAGATTAGTTTTATTTTCAACTCTGATCCTTATTACCTCGGAAACGAAACATTTCAGAAAAAAATCAGATTTGTGATAAGCGCTCCAAAAAAAAAAACACTTTCGAGACAATTTTATCACCTAACTTTTTTGTACTTACATAATACTGACACATCGGTCTATTAGCTGTTTACTGAGTCCTGTTAACGGTTCGGCCGGTTGAGCCATAATTATTTTACAAACTGTTTTAAAAAATATTTGACATTAACAACTTTAAAACTAGTGAAATTTGTAACTATAGATATACCAAGGTACTTTTATTTGGGGCCACCGACAACCATTCATTATGGGGAACTCAAATCCTTGTTGCTGAGAGGGACCATAAATATTTTTAACATTAAGTTGGCGCCGTAGTATTTTTTCTAATCCAGAGCAATTCTTATAATTGGTTATTATTATTATTATTATAATTATTATTAGAGACCGATGAATTATAGATATGCAACATAAAAAACTTTCAGAATAACCCAGCAAACACTATTTGCCGGCAATGTACATTTTTCATATTGGCATTGATGGTAAAGCATTGGCAATTGGTGGCAATATTATGCCAACATCTTATACGCATTAAAAAGTCAACTCTAACTAAACACTTAATTGCCAATAAATTTTACATGCAGGCGAATTGCCGGCAAGCATACGAAAATGGCGGCATACCAATCCTGATTAAATAAAGCACGCGTTTTTTTGCAGGCAAATAAATATTGGATTTTTAAAGGCAAACCTTCAACGCATATTCATACTTTTTAAACAATATTATTAACATTGGTATTTAACTAACATTAAAGCAATTTTTTTGATCTGTTTTATTTATAATGGCAGCTAAACAACATTATTTTATGTTTTTTTACATAATTTAAAGGAAATGGCCTTGTCATAACATTTTATTGTTAAAAATCATGCAAATAAAAATTAGGTCAAACAAAATGTTTATTATGTATTTTGGAGCGAATAAAAATAAAATGATGGTAAAATTAGCTACGTTAAATTCGACCGAAAGTGACCGATTTGTGTATTTGTTTTCTACGTGGTTTTCTAGCTTTTTAGTTTCTTTTTTAAAGAAAAGAGTTTTTTAATAGACATAATTAAATGTATTCAATACCTAATAAGTGTGTGTTGTGTGATTAATTGGTGATGGCTAGTCGAGAAGGCAAGATAATCAAGTAGACTGTTAGGAGCTGTAAACATTTTGTTTAAAACTTTATTAAAAGTTTTAAAGACGTGTTAATAAAAAAATATTATATATATTTAATAGTTTTTTGACATACCGATAGATGGCGTAATGGACAATAATCTACTACGTTTCTGCAATATCTTCGCTTTTTATCGTCTAAACTGTGCCCATTAGACGAAAATAATACGAGAGCTGTCTACGGTAGGTGATCTCACTTAGCTTTGAAAGAAATATCTTCGGCTAGCGTAAAAATCTGCATCTCCAAGTTGGACAGTGTTCCGAGAGATGGTACTTTGCATTGCAAGGAAATTGCATGCAGTAAGGAGTTTTTGCCTATTTTAATTTCCAAATAAAATATCGCATCATTTTAGCTTTTAAAAAATGTATATGCGACAATTTTCGTCAATAAGACGTCAGCTTGCTGCTTGGGAGAATCTGTCTTTGCCCACTTTCGTGACTTTTGTTATCTTTTTGCCAAATAACTTATTAATGATGGATGCCATCATCTTAAACACATTTTTTTTGCCAATAACTTATTAATGACGGATCTTTATCTGCAACACGTGGCCTAATAACGGCCAATTGCCCACTTTCGCGTCTTTTTGATACCTTTTTGCCAATGCCTTGCCATTAAAGAGTGTTGGCAATGCCAGTAAATTAAATGTACAACGCCGGCAAAAAATTTTATATGGGAAGTTGCTAATCTTTTAGACTGTGACTCCTTAGGTGATTTTAAGAGGTAAAATTTGAATAAACCTATATCCTTTTAGGATACAGAGTCAGAGTAGCAGTGCCGTATTATCCATTAGGCGGACTAGGCTACAGCCTAGGGCGCCATGAAAAAATAGGCGCCAGACAGGGGAGTAATAGGCGCTAGACAGGGAAGTTTCTAAAAAGTTTAGGTCGGGTGGGAATTAGAACTAGCGTTTCTGTGGGGATATAAATAAAATAGACGCGAAAAGGAGAGAATGACCTTTTTTTTGCACTGAAATGGAGGTAAGGACCTAGGGCGCCTCATACCCTTAATACGGCCCTGCAGAGTACTAAAAAAGTTATTCTTTATAAAAAGTACTGCATAGTTTAAAACCTAAAATAGAATTATCAGATATATTTTTTTGCAGTGCTATACGAGGTATGTTAAAAAATATGAATATTGCTCAAGAGAAAAGTACCCTTATTTTTTATAATATCAAAATTTTTTATTGGATTTAAAATACCTTTGAAACATGCAAATTGCTTTATTTAAAAGAAAGAAACTTTTTAACATTTTTTTTGCGATAACTAGCGTTGTTCTGACTTTTCACTGTTTTGACAATTCTTAAGCTTTCTTTACATATTACATTTCGAAATGTAAGTATGCACTAAAGCATGTGCGGCGGGTTTTGAGTTTTCATATGGGTGCCGGGGCCGGTGCAAAGTGACAAAAAAATTTAATACAAAAAATAGGTCATCACCTTCTATTTCGTGATCAAAACAAAAACTTTTAGAAGTATAAGCAAAAGTAGTATTCCATTCTTACCCCAAATAAACAGTTGAAGAGCAAAAAAAGTCCTTAAAGCAAAATTAGTATTCCATTCTTACCCCAAATAAACAGTTGAAGAGCAAAAAAAGTCCTTACCCACATCAATACAACACTTTTGCAGAACAAAAATATTACAAAGTTCATTTAGGTGCATTGCACCCATAAATTTCACCTCTTTGGGTGCATTAGCCCCCGTGCACCCAGGTACTCGCCACCACGGCACTAATGTACAAACTTAAATTTTTACTCTTAACGCCTAAAAAATGGTATAAAAAGTTTTACTTGAAAATGGACAAGTTTGCATATTTGGATAGTATTTTTAATTCTAAACATCTTTTCTTTATATACATTTTTGATATTATGAAAAATAAGGGTACTCCCCTCCTTAGCAAAATTTATATTTTTTGCTTATCTCGTACACCACTGCAAAAAATTAATATCTAATGATTGCATTTTAGGTTTCAGACCATACAAAGCTTTTTATAAAAATATCTTTTTGTCGTAAAATTAATAATAAAAAGTTTTTCTTATGGTGCAAACTTACACGCATACTTTTTCAAAAACTTTATTTTTACCCTGTTCCTAAAAAGTTAAACCATTGAGGACATAGGTTTATTTGATTTTTTTTTTTTAAAGTCACCTAATGATTCACACTTTGAAAGATAAGCAACTTATTCTGAAATACCCTGTATAGCTTATAGATCTACTCATACAGAATAGTTATTTTTGTACCAAGGGCGTAAAATAACACTTTTACGCCCACGGCTGAAAGTTGTTGCCCGAGCTCCCGCGCCAGAGGTGCAAACAATATTTTTGTACGCCTGAAATTATTATGCAAGCATTCTCTGTAGTTAGGAGAAAATTTACCAGCTTTTATAATGTTTCAAATTGTAATCAGTGTACTTTTAACATATGTTTAATTAAATAAATGGTTGTTATACAAAAAAAATGGGGCATTATTTAATTTTATTATTGTTTTATATTTGCGGGCGTTTTTAATACTTTTTTTCCCTATGGCGCAAAAGTGCAATTTTGCATCCTCAAATGGGGGCGTAAAATTCTATTTTACGCCCGGTCGTAAAAAATATTATTTTTTTAAAATCAAGATATCTTAAAAACAACTGCTTAAATCAACTTTTACCAAGTGTACCTTTCTAACGTAAAATATGATTAAACATGGGAGTTTTCAAGTTTTTATCTAAAAATTACGTACAAGGTGGCTTAAAAAAGTTATTTCGTTTTTAATTTGTGCAAGATACTGTAATAAGTCATATGCCATTTAGAGTTGACAACAAAATTAATATCAGATTCTAATTTCTCACCTTCTAAAACCTCCCTAGCCGAATATTGTGACTATACACCTATAATTACAAAAACTAAATCCAAAATGGTAATTGTCTAGAAAGTGGGAGCAACACCGATTTTGACGAAATTTGACATATAGGGGTTTTTGGGGCGCTGATCACGGAAACGGTTTGTTCCCAAGATATCCATCATTAAATTTGAAAATGAAACTAACTTCATTTTGACTTTATTGTCCCTTCTTTGGGTACACGATTCTTGATTTTAATAAGCTAAAGTGGTACACAATATATTTTATTTTCAATTTTTAAAATCCCATTTCCTTCGTATTCTAAGACTGTTTTAATTAAATTGCATAGCTTCACTTTTAATCGTAGCAAATTATGGTGGATGCGCTGGAACTGTGTATGCATGACTTGCTGCGTTTTTAAAGGGAACCTTTGCAACTTATTTGATAAATGGTGTAAAATACATGGAAAACGGGGTTTTAAAAGTAAAAATCAAATTGTGTAGGCCACTTTAGCTTTAAATCAAGAATTGTCTGCAAAAAGGGGGAATATGTGAAAAATAAGATAAGTCTGAATTTCCACTTTGATAAGCGCGCCCCAAAAACCCATTTTCGTCAAAATCGGAGTTGCTCCCACTTTCTAGACAATTACCTCCAAAATAAATTTTTGACACCTTGTATCTCCGAAACCATCCACTTTTGGACAAATGTAGGTTGGGCTAAATTTTCATATTTTAGCCTCAAGAGTTTGTGGTATTATTTTTTCCGCACCTTTCAGAGACACCCTGTATAATGGTCCCTAATATATATAACTTTCTGGGTAATCTGTAAATAAAACTTTATGACCTTAATATATATAGTCAGGATGGCCGAGCGGTCTAAGGCGCTGCGTTCAGGTCGCAGTCCACTCTGTGGGCGTGGGTTCGAATCCCACTTCTGACAATTTTTTTTATGTCCTATTTTTTTTTAAATTTATATTTTTGCTGTAAGCTGTAATGTCACAGAATAGGTAATCACACAAAATAGTGATATCGGCACTGTTGTCAGATTTCCCAGTTTTATTCTACACGTATTTATTTTAATTTTTTTAAATGGAATGCCTAAATTATTTTTATTGCATTAAGTTAGACGGATCAAATTTAGTAATGTTTTAAAATTCTGTTTCTATTAGTTGTTGATGAGTTATCTTCAGCGTAATTCGCTAAGTTCGCAACTCCATTTTTAGAAATTTTAGATTGAATTTTTAAAGCAGAATTTTAAAGTGATGTGTGGTAGCATATAGGTAAAAAATAATATGAAAAAATATTATTTTCTTTCATATTAAATCATTTTTTAACCATATGCTATCACACATCACTGTAAAATTCTGCTTTGAAAAATGCTTCTCTAAAATTTTTAAAAATGGAGTTACGCACTTTGCGAATTACACTGACGATATATGATATACTACACTTTCCGCATAAAGTAATTTAGAGCCTTAATTTTCTTAAAACCCCTTATTATGTTTACAAAATTTGGTATTTAGGGGTTTTTTGGCATGCCTTGTTGATTAGTGATATCAGCATTGTTGCCAAATTTTAATAGAATTGCGGTGTTATCATATCTCGGTAACTAGCTAGGATTAAATTTTGTAAATTTGGAATCTTACTAAAGTTGTCACGCTCCTTTTATTACATTTAAAATAAATTGGGCATTTCATTTAAAATACCAAAAATTTTACACGTAGCGCAAAACTGGAAACTCTGGCAACAATGACTGTATCACTGTTCAATTCTACTTACCCAGAAACCCCTAAATGGCAAAATTTCTAAACGCAGCTTCAGTGGTTTTAGAGATATTTCAGAGCATCTGAACTTTTTACCCAAAATGTGGTGTTGTCATATGTTAATATATCTTAGCAGCTAGTAAAAATATAATTTTGAAAATTTGTAAACTTATTAAATTTAGACTGGGTAATTTTTTTCAATGAAAATATATTTAACATTCCATTAATTTAAAAAACGGAAAAGATACGTGTAGCATAAAACAGGGCAATCTGACAACGGAGTCGATATTACTATTAAATTCTTTATCTCCGATACCTGCCACAAACCAAATTTGGTTAATGTCTCTTTAGCGGTTCTAAAGATATTTAGGAGTTGCAGTACTTTTTACTAACCCAGTATGTTGTAAATTATGTGAAATGTTATACAGGGTTTAATTTAATTGATGGCTAAAAAATAAATGCATTTTTGATAAAGCAAAATATTTCAAACTAGGAGGCTGGTGGCCCCTTCTTTGGTTTTTTAAACGAAAACGGTGGGTAATACAAAAAAAGTCAAAAGGTCAAATTTGTTACAAAATAAAAGAGGGATTTAAAAATATTTTTTATTTTTGGAAAAAGCAAGGCGTACCAATTTTTTTTTAATTCATGATTTCCCATACGGACGCCACTGGTTAAAATATTTAAAAAAGCTCTATGTTAAAAAATGCTATTGGTGCTTAGTATGTTTTTTTCCAAATACCATAAACAAACCTACAACAGTTTTAGAGTTATGATGAGAAAACGATTTTTTCTTAAAATTTTAACACCCTGTAGTTTAAAAGTTAAGCGGCTTAGGACATATATTTATATAAATTTTTTTCTAAAATAGGCTAATGAATTATACCCTGTATTTTTAGCCATCAATATAATTACACCCACTAGACCGGATCAGCTAAATATCATAAAAACAAAGGCAATGTAAGGAAAAGAGACAATCTAACGTGAATACCTGCATGTAAACATTTCTGATTGGATTAGTTACATACATTCTTTGTTGTTGCTTTACTGACCGATATTCCAATACCTATTTGCTTGACCAGTATGTATAAGTAACAAATAAAGGACTTTGAATAGGGGTATTTTAATAAACCACGACAAAATTCCCAATTTACATAATTCACATCCAAAATTTTGTAATGCAAACAAATCAGTTAATAGTTTTTTGATCGACTTAATTATTGTTACGTTACGATTTTCAAAATTTTTGCTAATTAACCTATTAATGGTTAATTCTTACAAGTTGAAGATATGTCCTGTAGTTCCGCTTCTAATTTATACACTTTATATGTGTCCCAAATCCGACCTCCCTTGGAATATTGTTCCCATATCTGGGGCATGACGTCCCCCACAACCAGTGGCGCCTTTGCCATTAGGCTGAGTAGGCTGAAGCCTAGGGCGGCGGATTTTGGGGGCGGCAAATAAATGGAAGTGAGGACCTTTTTTTTGCTCTTCAAAATTTTTTCATGATGAATAATTTTGTTGGATTTGGAACTCTTTGTACCCACAATCGAAAGAAATTGAAGTGAGGACCTTTTTTTTTTTTTTTTTTTTTTGTCTTCTAAACTTTTTCAGACGGAAAAAGATGTGGAAATGGGCGGCGAAAATAAAATAGCCTACGGGCGGCAAGGCTGGGGGGCGGCGAAAATAAAATAGCCTACGGGCGGCAAGGCTGTAAGTGCGCCTCTGCCCACAACCCTAAGCATTCTTGATTCTATTCAAAGAAGAGCTGTTCGTCTCATTAATGATCATTCACTTACAGAAAGGCTTCCCTCTCTTGCCCATCGTCGGGCTGTGGGGGATTTATCGCTTTTTTATAAGTACTTCCATGGCTTCTGCTCTGAAGAATTGTCCAGTATAGTTCCTCCACTCACGGTTCCCAACAGAGAAACTCGTGGCTCCGCGCGTATGCATCCCTATGCGGTCCAACTGGACGGGCCCCGAACTTCTCACTTTGTTCATTCTTTTATCCCTAGAGTTTCTAGATTGTGGAACCTGCTGCCCGCGGAGGTCTTTCCTTCCCCCAAATCTTCAAGTATTTAAGTCCCGTGTCAACAAACTCCCTCTTACCTCGCTTAAGACACCCACGGTACGTTAGTATTTAGGCTTTAAGCCTTCGTGGTTTGTCCAAAGATAAAAAAAAAAGGTTTTTTCCATAAATCCGGGTATATAGGCACTTTCTTGAGCAAAATATTTAAAAAAAAAATGTTACTATATTTCTGCTAGGAAAAATTTTAAACATATTGCATCCATTTAAAAAATTAAAAACCATTGTTCTAACAAAAATAAAATGTATTGCATCGATATTGAAAATGTCAGTAACCATTCCTGGTTAGTTAATTGGTGTTATTCGTTCTTTGCACAGTATTATATCAAAAAGAAACACCCTGTATATTATATCACCAGTAAGATGATCTTTTAAAGACCTTTCAAAAAATACTACATTTGTCATAGTTATTTTTATTAGTTTTGAAAATATGGCTATCCAAATACTAAGGTTCCCCAATATGTTCGCAATATAGCGTATATTACGACCATAGACTTGTTGAAGATATGTCCTGTAGTTCGGCGGATTCATTTGATGGATGGTAATTGTTTGGGTACACACCAAAAATTAAATTAAAAGTACCAAAAAACCAAAAAAAAAAAATTAAACAAATAAAAAGATAACTAAAAATCGACGTTTCGGTGGCAAGTCTGCCACCGTTTTCAAGATAAATTGAATAAAATTAATAAAAATAAAAATTAACTATTATTAAGGTTTTAAATTTGGTAATTTTTATCTTTTTTGAAAGATATTCGGAGACCGTTTTGACATTAAATGTCAAATATGTTTGTTTGGTTATAGTGTCATAGTGACATAGATAACTGGTTGCTGGTGTATTTATTGTTTGTATTACAAAAAGGTGAGTAGTTAGTTAATTTTTAGTCTTCCTGAAGATACTTCAGTATAGGCTTGTTCCTACAGCAGTTAGAAACCGTTTGCAAACTGTCAGAGCATGCGCACGAGACAAAATTTAACGGATTTTATCTCCTACGCATGAGCGTGACTGGTTTGCAAGATGTTCCCGACTGCTGTAGGAACAAACCTCATATGGAACATCATAATTAAACTGCATTGTTTACTTTAAAAATTTGTTTTTTCTTTTATCATAGAGATACTGATATAAATAAAAAAAGGAATGTTAAGAAAAAATGAGTATTTAAACTCCAATAGACTAGTAGAAAATTGGGAGGTTAAATTAATCCACAGGGTGTTTATAAATTTGGGTGAAAATGCAACATTTGGCTCTTTCCTGTATAATAATACCTAATTTTATAAAAAAATTGCAATCCCTATAATAAATAATAATCAATAATAGCCAAAATTTCACAATGGTAAAATACTATTTTAATTTATAGTTAAATACATCACCAACTCGGAAAAATTAAAATTTTAACAAAATTGCCTATAGTTTTTTGTAAATAATTTTTAAAGTTGATTAAAATGTATTCTGCAATTTGCGAGTTCAATCAACTTCACAATGTTGCCAGTGCTTATGTGAAAAGCATCACGCTAAATAAGTATGCCAACAAAGGAAAAGCAATAGAAATGGGATGTCGTAGCTTGTATCTTTTTTGACGTAGGTACACTCCAACTACGTCATCGGTCTATGCGGCACTTTAAATAATTTCCTGGGCATTTCCACAAAAATGCAAATTTTGGCATTATTACAAAAAACTTGTAATTTCTGGGAAAATTTTAAGAAATTCAATAAAATCCAATCTTTCTACATCAAAAATTTGGTACCTTGGGTGTATATGGCTAAGGGCCTATTGAAATCGGTAAAAAAATTAAAGTTATTTAAGATTTAATTTAACCAAAATTTTGTTCGTCTGTTTTTTTGTCCAGGAGTATATTTACATACCACTCTGCATAGAAAAAAATAAAACACTAATTTTCTTTTTCAAAGCAAAAGCCATTTATTGGAAAATAAGAAAGACAAAGTGATGCCTTAGCAAGTGCCATAAAAAGAACACATTAAATATAAATCTTTGTAACTTATCAACTAATCTATCTCTAACTAAAACGCTGTCAAAATAGTGTAAAGAAAATTGTGAAACCAAATAAAATTTTATGCTGACTATAATTGTAATTAAATTTACCAAATTTTAAATCTCACATACAGCACATCTTTAATTGCAGCTGCACAAAAAAGTATATAAATAAAAAAATATATTATTTCAAAGTAAAGGCAGTAATTGCTTAACATAAATACAATGTTAAATGCTTATTTTATTACATATGTTATTTTTAAACATATAACAATTTACTATTTGAATTTTTTAAGACACCTATGAATGTTTTACACACTATAATATTTCTTGAAGCTTAAGCTATTAATAGTTAGAATTAGTAATACATTTTTTATATAAATAAAAATTTTAAATATTTGTTTTTTTAAAGTTAATAGGAGTGCTAATTCTGAAATAGCGTGCGTGTAAATTCTATGTAGTCCAAAGCGCCTGCTATGGGCCGTTCTGTCTTCGGTTCTACGTAGGGTTTCATTCTGGCCACACAGTAGTCCGCCATTTCTTTTGTCAAGTTCTGAAAAAAGCATTTAATAAAGTACACGGTGTAATTAACTATAGTACAAAAAAAAAAGAGTCATTCTTTATGTTGTTTTATGAAAAAAGTTTTCATAAACATGTATGTTCGCAATTGCCTAAATCGGTTCACAAACGCCGGAGTAATGGCATGGCAAATTGATAACCTTCTTCTTTTTGAAGTTGGTTAAAAAGAAAAAACTTTAAAACTTTGCGGAAATTAATTATTCTAATATTTATGGGAACTTTTTTCCATAAAATATCATTAGAAATATCCCTTTAAAGTTCCTAATGTATTTTAGGTGAACTTGGTTAAATTTAAAAATACAAAAGTTTTGCCAAAAATAAACTAACCACCTTTCAACTTCCAATATTATTAGAGGGTTTATCAATGAGGCATTAATTTAAAACTTTAATGTTGCAATAACAAGTACTTTGAAGAAAAACTTACTGCATATAATTCTTCCTTAGTGACATATGGACGATCTCCAGCAGTAATAGCTCTAAACGCCTTTTCAATTTCTTCAGAGCTTTGCACATTTTCGGTTTCTTTACTTATCATAAAGGCCATGTATTCTTGGAGCGAAACATAACCATCTCTGTTTGGATCTACCACATCTAGAAATGATAAAAATACCAAGTTAACAAGATGCTTAACATATAATATTTGCTGGTAATTTTTAGTAGTAACTTACTTAATATTGCGTCGAATTCTGGATCGGGTTGTCCTTCTTCTACCATTGGTAAATCGTAGCCAAGCGCTCTCAGACAGCTCTTAAATTCTTGCTGATTGAGCTTTCCAGATTTATCTTTGTCAAAGTGCTTGAACATCATTGAGAATTCTTTTAGGGCGTCTTCACTAACTCCTAGAAAACATTAATAAAAGTTTAAGATAACTATCTGCCAATATCATATACATACAGTGAGGTCCCAAAGTCAATCACCCCCTTCTAACTTCTGAACCGTTTGGTATATTTTCATGAAACTTGAAACAATATTTTATAACCAAGGTCTGCAATTTTTACATATCAATGACAGCTAAATGTCAAGGTGACAGCTGAGCGCCATATTGCGAAAAAAATAAAGGAAAGGGAGGTCTTATGGCACATCATTTTAAAGCTCCTGTCAGGTACTTTACAACCCTAGAATATCAAGTCAATACCTACACCTACTACAAAATGGCGGTACTTTTAAAATTACCTAAATACCTGATTTGGATGGCAATATTTCCAAAAGTAATTAAGTTAGATGTACCTAATATGGTATTTTCTTAAAGCTCTTTTAGGATCTTTTAATGGTGATATGGTGGTAACATACAAGGTAGCAAAAAATGTATATATTTTTTCATGATGCACCCTGTATTTTATATCACCATAAAAAGATTTTTAAAAGAGCTTTAAGAAAATACCATGTTAGGTACATCTAACTTAAATACTTTCGGAAATATGGCCATCCAAATCAGGTATTTAGGTTATTTTAAAAGTAACGCCATTTTATAGTAGGTGAAGGTATTGAGTTTATATTCTAGGGTTGTAAAGTACCTGTCAGGAGATTTAAAATGATGTGCCACAAGACCCCTTTCCTTTTAATTTTTTTCGCAATATTGCTCCCAGCTGTCACCTTGACAGAGCTGTTATTAATATGTAAAAATTGCAGACCTTCGTCATAAAATATTGTTTCCACCATTCCAGTGACCCCGTCATATACCCTGTATAGGAAAGGTGAGGTCATAAATGATAGGAGTGATAGAGTGAGTCAAAATAATGGTAGTACTTCATATAAAAAAGTTATATTGTTCTTCATTAGGGAGATATAGACCTTTAAAGTTAGAATAAAAGAAACTTATTTCAATTATAAGTTTAAAACTGTTGCCACGGTACCAATAATATTTGGGCAGCTAAATAACCTTATACTAATGCTTTTTTCATAAGTAAACGGCTGTTCAGTAAGTCGGGATTATACGGGGTGTGGGGATTTTTTTCATTTAATGTATGCATTTTTGACACACAATTCCTTTATCTTTTTCTACAAAAAAGTACCTACACCTTATTCAAATCGATATCTGGGACCGTTTTTGATAAATCCAGATATATCAACATTTTGTTTGTGAGCGTCTTGAACTTTTTAATACAGATAAAGACTGCTTTTTTTATGATTTTACCATATTTTAATAATCTTCCTAAAAAAATGGAATTATTAATAATATACAAAATGCTGGTATGTCTGGATTTAAAAGCGATTTTATGAAAAACGGTCCAAGATATCGATTCAAATAAGGTATTCTTTTTCGTAGAATAATGAGGAAGGAATCAAACGGTGTGTTAAGAATGCACACAATATATGAAAAAATCGTCTCACCCTGTATAATTCCGACTTCCTAACCAGCCGTTTACTTATGAAAAGAAGCATTAGTATAAGGTTATTTAGTTGCCCTAATATCACTGGTACTGTGACAACAGTTTCAAAGTTATAATTGAAATAAGTTTTTAATTTCTAACTTTAAAGGTTAATATCTCCCTAAAGAAGCGCGGCACAACTTTTTTCTATATGAAGTACTAACACTATTTTGGTTCACTCTATAACCCCTATCACCACCTTTTCGGACACTCTGTATACAGAATAATGAAAGAAGAGAAACAATTTATTTTAAAAACCTTAAAATTGTTAGTCTCTAAAAATCTCTATGAGCAATTCTGAGAAATAGGAAAAAAAAAAATTGGTTTATTAAAATGATAAACATCTTTTTACCTGATTGATTGCGGGCTTGAATTTGTTGTTCTAAATTATGCTGCATCCTCATTCCTAACTGGTCAAGTTGATCCCACTGCTGAGCCAAGCCGACTGTAGAGTGTTCCGTATACCTGTTGTCTAATATAAGATGTTCCTCCAAAATTGCTCCTATAAAATAAAAGTTTTAATTTAGCCATACATACTAAAATTTAGGCTGTTACTATCTTTCTGCTGTAACTACTGTTTTAAATATAAGTTCTGGTTAGTTGTGCTATCAGTTTACTGACCTAAGTCTTCAATTTTCTTCAGATCAGAGCGCCGAGCCCTAACTTCAGCTGCCTTGCGTTTAGTTGCTTCAAGTTGTTGTTCCAGAGAACCTGAGCCCTCCATCATTGAGGTACTGTAAAAACAAAATAGAGAATATCATTGCATTGCAAAAAATATTATTTATAATAAATAATAAACGCTATTGTTCGAGTCTAGCTTAAGGTAGGCTTGAAGGCAAGCCTGCGAGTAGACTGATACTATAAATTTGCGTAGGAACCCGCAGTCAGTTCATCGTTCAGTATTTTGATTTATTTTTCATCAAAAACGATTTTTTTAATTCACGCATTAGTTATAATCGTTAATTTCCAAATAACCAATAAACAATATCAATTATGGAGTAAGAGCCCGTAAGCGGCAGACCTTCGTTATTTTGTAAAATCTAAAAGTTTGTCAGTGTATGCTGCTAATATAGGTAGAAGCAATGGTTAGCCTATGAAGTTTGACTCATAGTGGCTTGGGCAGGTACCACGCACCAAATGTTATTAAATTAAAACTTAATTTTCGTCATTTTATAAAATCTGAACTTAGATATGTTACTTGGGTACTTGGGAGATAAAATATTTCCTTAGCCGCCAGACGGTTTTGACAGTTCCAACCCTTTGACATTTAGCCACTGAGTAAATATCTTTCAATAGTTACCTAAGTATTATGCTCAGCTTTTACAAAGTGACAAAAGTTAAGTTTCAATTCATTAACCTTTGATACCTATCTGTCGGTGTGATGGCCTGTGCGGTAAAGCGCTGGGTCGTTATGCGCACATCCAACACAGACCTGGTTCGATTCCAGGCCAGACCAAAAATTTAAAAAAAAAAAAAAATCGGACATTTAGTGGTTAGCCTAACAAAAGACGGTCAAAAAGTGTAAAATTCATCGGAACACACTTTACCGCGTCCTTCGCAACCGCAGACTTGCGGACCCCAACCAGTTAAATAATAGGGATGGAAACGACCTTTCATGGTTGGGGGCCCGGTCTTGGGTTGTCATGAATAGGACATCCGTGGTTCGGAACCCACGTTAAGCTGTAGGTCCCGTCTGGCTGACATTACCCATACGTAAAACAAGGGTGCACAATAAGCCGTGAGGCTGCAGTGCAGGGTTATCCCAGCCCCTCTAAACCTACCTACCTGCCAAAATCACTATCAGTTAAACTTCATAGTCTACTATTGCATTTGACTATGTTGGGAGCATGCGCTGACAAACTTTCAGCTTTTACAAAATAATGAAAGTCTGTCGATCACTGGCTCTTGTACTATTATGTTAATGTAAAAAAAAAATGCCACAATGTTAGTACACAAAAATAAATGTTATTTAGCAAAGCGTACTCATTAGTGAAACACCACACAGTATTTACCCGCTCCAGCCTAAAATCTGGTAACTGAAAGATAATAAATTGTTTTAAATTCTTTTATTGTATTAATGGTGACCTCTAATTATTATAGTACAAACCGCTTTACACATACGACATTTATTTTAAAACACTTACCAACATTACGTGTGTATAACACATTTACAAAATTTTTGCAATAAAATTATTGCCCATGTTTTATATTTTAACCAACAAAATAAAGAAATTGTGCTAAAATCTTTAGGAGTTGTAATATCAGTTCAGTCTAGGAATATAATTTTAATACATCAAATAAGTTCTTAGTTCCTCAAATTCATGAAATAAATTCACTTTTAGAATTTTATTTTCTATATATATATATACGTAGTAATTTAAATCATAAAGCTTTTTAATAATTTTTTCGATTTTTTTATAATTATGTAGCAGCAGATGAATGAAAATTTATTTATATAAAAATATGGTACCACCAATTCCTGACGCTAAAAGATGAAAATCTAACACAACATACCTTATTTTTTACTTTCCAAATCTCCCTCAAGCCGTATCTAGTGACTATACACCTCTTTTTAACAAAATTATTTATAATAAACATTATAAAAAAATGAACTGACTTCAAAAGATTAGTAAAACTCACTAGAAAGTTATAATAATAAGAAAATAGCATATGGCATTAAAGTATAAAATCTTGTGTTAATTTAGTTATAAACATTGAGTAGTTTAGCTACATGTTAGAACGCAACTTCTATTTTTCCATTATTTTTCTCTTTTTAGTTTATTATTATTACTATTAAATCGGTAAATATTCACTAAAAAACACTACTAGTACCTCTTTAAGCGATTAGCTGCAGCCCCGTGTCTATCGATTTATAAGCTTTTGACAGCAATGGGTTTAATTAAGTAATTTAAAAAAAAGTTTTATCTAACCAGAACTAATCATGACCCCCAACTTATACTATGTCTTCGGTTTTTATATTGTCTGTCAAAGCTTATCGATACACTGAGGCTGAAGCTAACCGCTTGTAAAATACATTATATCTATCAGAAGCTTATAAATCGATACACATGGGCTGCCACAAATCCCGATACACACAGGGCTGCAGCTAACTGCTTATTAGAATACATGATACCTGTTAAGGTTATAAATCGATACACGCAGGGCTCACGCTCGTCGACCACAGACAGGGCTGCCGCTATCCGCTGTCTTCATTCTTTATTATCTTAGAATACCTATCTAGGAGCATTTTATCCGCACAGGGCATTGCGGCAGAAAAAATAGGTCTAGTACCTTTCTCTCTCTCAATCCCGAGTTTCTTTTTTATGGGACCACCGCGGAAGTGCTTCTCTTTCAAATAAAAATAATTTTTAAAACCGGTCCACAAACGCCGGACTAACCGCGTAACATACACACAAAAAAACATACGCGGCGAATTGAGAACCTTCTCGTTTTTAAAGTCGGTTAAAAAAATAAATAAAATGAACCAAATTAAACATTTTAACCCCCTTTTATCAAAATCATCCACTTTTGGACTAAGGTAAGCTGAGTTAGATCGTCTGTTTGGCCTCAGAAATTTGTGGTAGCATTTCTGTAGCACCTTTAGGGCACCCTGTACAATTAATGTAATAATAAATAATTTACTGAAATATATGATAAAGTTTTTAATATTACCAAATTTTGGATAATTTTTTTTAGAAATTTCACCAGAATTCATGTATGTGTAAAACAGCTCAGGAAACTTCATTTTTACTTACCGAGTCTCAGTCAACCATTGATGGAAAGCATTGGCGTGCTTGGCAAATTCTTTCCTGAGTTTATCGTTCTCCTCCTGTCTCTGGGCCTCTTTGTCCAATTCGGCATCTCGTTCGGCAATGATCTTTTGCAGATTACGCCAAGTTTCTTCCAATGCTTCCATATTAAACCAAGTGTAAGGGTTCGGGCCTACGTTAAAGGATTTGATTTGACGGTCCAGAGCAGCCAGGGCGTCGAAGTCAGCTTGAGCGCTTGACAGGGATGCCTTGAATTACAATGTATTTATTATTTATTTATTTATTTATTACGGGATATGCAGAATCATTCACAATAATAATAAATATGTAATAGAAAATTAATTTACAAACTAAGAGTTAACCATTCTACATAAATTAAGAACAACAATAATTATAATCGATCCAAAACACAAATAACACATATCACATCAGTTTTAAACTCATTTTTAAAGTCTCCTTAGTTATAAAAAATAAGTAACCCTCAAAGTCATTGGCGTGACCCATAATTCGGTTGACTGCCGCGCTTAGTCCATACAAAGTACGGTGATGTTGTTATATAACAGTTCATATTTAAAAAAATAATAGTGCAATAGTCCTGTTGAATAATATTGGAAACATTTTTTTAAGGCAATATATTACTTTTGTTTTATCCAAGTTTATTGCTTTTTAGTAATTTCGTTTAAGACAATTTTTCAAAACCCCTCGCCTGTGGGTTTGTGGTTTAGTTATGTTATTGTTATTCTTTGCTTACCTGGAATTGAGCATGAGCATCTCGCAGGGCTCTGATCTCCTCGATAGAGTTGCATCTTACAGGATCTGTCAAGTCTTCTTCGGCGTTTTCAAACCACGAGTTAAAAGCTGATGCTCTCTTCGCGAACATAAGGAATAATTCTTCGATCTGCTTGAATTGTTCTTGCATGCTGAGAAGGCGCTGTTTTCTTGCATTAGAGTCATTTAATAGACGCTGCCATCTAGAAAAAGGCATGAGTATAGAATAACATTATCCAGGGTGTCCATCTATATTTTGACACTTTTTGATAGTGAACACCTTTAGAAAAAAACTCAAACTTAAACTCTCTTTATTCACTAGAAAATCATACAATGATTGAAGTTTCGTTAGTAATTCTCCTAAGTCTAACTTAAATGACAGTTAAAAGCAAATTGTATATGGACAATTATAAACAAAAAAAAGTATATGTAAAGACAAATTCAATAATTTAGTTAATAATATAAAATAACATATATATAATAATAAAAAAAAAAATAATGGGCATATAATGATTAATCAAAATTAGGACTGTTTAGGTCACAGGTCGTTGGGCTTAACCTAGCAATGACGTCAGCATGACGTTGCACGATAGTGGTGGTTTGGTCGTGATTGGCGGCTACCAACTGATCTTTCAGGGCTGTAATGTTTTGAATGCCTTCATGTTCAAAGGCAGTTAAACCTAAAAAATTACAGTTAATAATTATATTTTAGATTCTAGGGAAAAATAGAATAATATTTTATATATGTATCTCATCATATGTAAGCTTACCAGCGTCAAAGGTTTCTTGTTTGGTAAGTAATGTTTGAACCGAAGATAAATCCCGTCCGAATTCTTCACTCTTCACATGAGTTTCCTGCAAAAAAAAAAAATAGGTAACAATAATTAATAATTTCATTTCTTCTTTGAACCGTAATACATATCGAAAAATTGAATAACTTACTTAATTCTTTTAAGGCCTAAAACTAATAATTTACATTTACACATAACACACTCCTGGACAAAAAAAAACCGGACAAACAAAATTTTGTTCAAATTTAATCTTAAATAACTTTTTGATTTTTTGACAAATTTTAATAATTCTTGGTCCAGTTGAAGCTCCTTCCATTAATATTTATTATGGGGATCGTTAAAAGTTCTATAGAATTAGGTTTTATACAGGGGCGAGCTAAATTTTCGAACACCCTGTGGAATAATTTAACGTCAAAATTTTTTATTAATTTATTGGATTTTAAAGCCCCATCTTTTCTTAACATTTCTTTTTTTTAGTTAATATCAGTATCTCTATTCTAAACAGAAATACAAATTTTTAAAGAAAACACTGCAATTTAATTATGATGGTCATAATATATGCTATATTGCGAACATATTGGGGAAACTTAAGGTTTGGATGGTCATACTTTTGAAACTAATAAAGATAACTATGACAAATAAAGTCTTTTTTAACGGTCTTTCTAATTAGCTTGGGTTGTATGTATGCATGTATGTATGTAACGGAATCTTTAAGCTTAATTTTCACCAGCTTCCAGCGATTCGATTTCTTTGAAACTTTGCACGCGTATCAAGGACCAATGACAATGCAATAATGACAGAAACAGTATCCCGTTATCCTGATTAGAATCGCCAGGATAAATAAATTCCCTTTATAGATTTTCTTGAGTTGGGCTTCGACGGTTTACAAGATGCAAAGGTTGTACAGTCGATCATGCAGTTATTTATCTGGGCTCGCGACTGTATGCGGCTGGAAAAGCTTATGTTGCACTTGGTCGTGTGAGATCATTAGACGGTATGCGGATTGAAGAACTTGACTGCTCTAAGTTAACAGGGAAAACCCCATGTAACAGTGAAGCTTTAAATGAAATGATTAGATTACGAAATAGTTCGTGAAACATTTCCATATCACATGTCCGCAGAAAACTAATTGATATATCGAACTAAAAATGAAAAATAAATAATAGTTTAAAAAAACTAAAAAAACACGCTTTATATGCAACCGAACTAAAAATTAGAAAATAATTTTTCATTACAAAGAGTTTGTATTACCTAGTAATAAAAGGTCAAACAATGAATCATAATTATATACCTCAAAATAGAATTATAATAAAATTTAAGGTAATAACAGAATAATTCACTTCAGAATAAAAGCGTGGGTGCTTATTATTAAATGTTATAATTATTTCATTTGTAAATATCTATGAGGAAAAGTTATGAAAAATAGTAAAATGCACCCCACGCTTTACTCTGAAGTGAATTATTCTGTTATTATCTTAAATTTTATTATAATTCTATTTTTAGGTATATAATTATGATTCATTGTTTGACCTTTATTACTGTAATACAAACTCTTTGTAATGAAAAATTATTTTCTAATTTTTAGTTCGGTTGCATATAAAAGCGTGTTTTTTAGTTTTTTAAGCTATTATTTATTTGTCATTTTTTTAGTTCTGATATATCAATTAGTTTTCTGCGGACATGTGATATTGAAATGTTTCAACGAACTATTTCGTAGTCTAATCATCTTCATTTAAAGCTTCACTCGTTGCATGGGGTTTCAGAAATCGGCAACTACTCCGAACAAGTCTCTGTCAGCCTTATGCTGGAGAGTACGTCCGAAACTGCACGTGCACGCGCAGATCGCGCACCCAGCTCTTCTCTGTTACTCTCCCACAGAAGAAAATCTTATAAAGCGAATTTATTTATCCTGGCGATCCTAATCAGGATAACGGGATACTGTTTGCAGAATTATTGCATTGTCATGGGTCCTTGATACGTGGGCAAAGTTTCAAAGAAATCGAATCGCTGGAAGTTGGTGAAAATTAAGCTTAAAGATTCGTTACATACATACACATATCACAAACAAGCTAATAAAAGCGTGTTAAAATATGTAAAAAAACAAAAGTTATTTAAGATTGACTTTGAACAAAATTTTGTTTGTCGGGTTTTTTATGTCCATGAGTGTACTTTGAAAATGTTTATTTTGTAATTATTATAATCGCTAAAGCAGTTAAAGTATTTACCTTATCGGCAATCCAGCTCTCGACTACGTCGGCCTTCCACATAAATTGCAAATATGCCGAATTGTCTACGAGCTTGGCTTTTCTTCTGCCGGCCAATGCAGCCAAGTGGTCGAGTTTTGTCTGCAGTTGTTGGCATCGCTGGTTGATGCTGTCGGCGTGGTGGTTCCCAGCAGCGGCAAGTTGTGCGCCTTCTTCAGAGATGTTTTTGCATCGACCTCTGTAAAAATTAAATATCCATTTCATGATAAAATAATCATATACTATATCACAAGACCTATAATCAATTAAACCTGCCAACATATTTTGAGTACGATTTTGCTTAGAAAGTAGTTGGAATGTATTATAATGTAAAACCCGAAACCACTGAAGTGGTCAAGGGTTTTATTTTAAAACTAAAAACATGACAGAGAGAAGCAAGTATTGTTGGTGAAATTATTTGCCACAATCATGCAAAAAATGTTTGGATAGTTTAATCAATTTTAATTTGTAGGTTAAGTGGTTTAAGGCTGTATTACTTTCAAAACTTTTAAATCGATAAAAGTCAGGGTGGTAAAGTGTAACAAAAAAAAAAGCTTGTTTTACTACTTTGTATCTTAAAAGTTAAAGCAGCATTCGGGACAAAGGTTTATTTGAACTTTTCTTCCTAATATCACCTAAGAATCAGCATTTTATTCCAAAACACCCTGTATACTGTTACGCCAGATATTTAAAAAAAAACGAAAAAAATAACCGTGCTTTACCCTTATACTATTTTTTTTTTTGGTTCAAAAACTTTCGTCTCCAATTTAATCTTAAGAAGGGCTGCTCAAATCACTTTTTATCATGTATACCTTTTTTAGGTTAGTTAGGTTAAATTGAAATATAATTATTTTTCTTTAAAAGGTTAAATACAGAGTGTTTTAAAAAAGTTATTTTGATTTAAAGGCCTGCAGGGTATTGCAGGTGGCGCCCTTTAAATTCCACAATAAAAATGAACCCCTTAATTTATATTTCTAAAAAACTAAAACCGGATTGAACTTTCCACATCCAATAACTCCAAAATTTTTCAATTTAAGACTTAGGTAAGTTGGATTACATTGTCATATTTTATCATCGGGTACTTGTGGCAGCAATTTTACTGTATTTAATATTATATTACCTGTGAGCTTGGAAATCAGTTTCAAATGCATCATGTTTCTTTAGCAATCCTTGTACAGCAGCCATAGAATCTCCATAATCTTCAACGCTAAGCAGTTGTTGTTTCTCACTTATCCATGCTTCTTCCTCTTCAACCTAGCAAACATAAAGAATACATTTTTATTGTTTTAGTCAATCAAAAAAAAAAAAAAAAAAAAAAAAAAAAAACAAATAAAAGGGGGACGTAAGACCTTCGTTTAGTTAGTATAGTTTTGACCTTTGTAGTGTTCATTTATAGACATAGACAACTAAAGATTAGCAAATAATGCTAAATAAACATCTGCCTACTTACTTTAGTAAGGAACTGTTGGTATGTCAAACTTTCATCCAACTTTTGGCCTCTCGTAGCGGCAAACTGTTTCAATTCGGCCCATGCTTGGTTCAAAGCCTTCAATCTCTGTTCAATCTCGGGCACGCCAAGGTTGGACACGTCCATAAGCTTTTCTCCAGCTTCTTGTACAGCTTGGATAGCCGGTTCGTGGGAAGCAAGTTCTGCTTCAAGTCGTTTATGTTTCTTTTTCAAGTTTTGGACACCTACAAAAAAGATAAATTATATTAACAAAGAACAAAGAAAAAATGAAACATACAGAAAATCAACACAAGTTATGAATCCTAAATATAAAGTTAGAGTATTTACCAGTTAAATCACGTCCATAATCATCGCTTCCAACCAGCAATTTCTTTTCCTTGATCCAGGATTCCTCGTCGGCGATATCCCTGAAGAATTGGTGCAGTGTATTAGCTTCGTTTAGCCTGGCTTGTCGATGCGCAGCCAAGTTCTTGATTCGTTCGTAACGTTCGTTGATAGATTGTCGTTTTTCTTGAATAGATGCGGTGTCAAATTGACCGGATTCGATAAGAGAGTCGGCTTGGTCATTCATGTCTGAAAAAGAACAATATGTAATAGACATTTATTTTTCATCCAAATTACAACCCAGATTTATCACCATTGATTGCAACTGTTCTTATTACCAAACAAAAACGATCATCTACCTTTAATTCTGTCCTCATGGTGCTGAATATCAGCTTCAACCAACTGATGTTTCTTCATCAAATTCTGAACTGACGCCAAGTCCTTTCCAGCATCTTCACTCGTCAACAGACTTTCCACTTCACCAAGCCAGAAGTCCAGATCTTTAACCGCGGCGATGTAGGTTCTCTGTTTGTTGGCTTCTTTGAGTTTCATCGATTTCTCGGTGGTTTTTGAGTTAGGAATTCCCATTGGTCTGCGATAGATTCAAGCCTAAAAAATGTTATTTAATTTACTTTCATACCAGCAGTGGGATCACGACCCTCGATTCTCGATTCGATTTACAATTTTCAATCGAAATCGAGGAATATTGGGTCCCGATTTTCGATAGTTCGTCTCTATTCGATCATAATCCCTCTATTTGGTTATTATCTACCTAAATATGGCCCAAGACATACCTTCTCTTAACAGCTTCTTCAGATCCTGCGCACTGTTTCTTGTCAATCAGATTTCCGCCATTAGCAAGAACGCTCTGTATACGGTCAGCATTGGCTGCTAATTCAGCTTCAAAGGCTTGGTGTTTCTGGTGCTTAGATTGGATATTAGCTGGGTCCTATTCAAAAACATTAATTTTTGTAATATTATAAAACATAAACAAGATTAAAACATACAAAGAATGTAAATAAACTGTTTCTATCTGTATACATATTTGCTTTGAGTAGACTCCATGGATATTTTATTAGTTTACATTCTTTAAAAGTACCGTAGATTAGTGTTAGTACTAGGTCGTATAGGCGCCAATGGCAATGCATGAAAAATTATTCTCATGGAATTTTTTTGCAGAATCATGTTCAGAATAAAATGCTGATTACCACGATCCATGATACCAACTCGAACTTTGGTCCGAATTGTTTTAAACTGCAATTGGTTTAATAGTTAAGATAAATTGTTTTTATACATCAAATAAAACTTTATTTAATTTTTTACTATGTTTAAACCAAAAACGACTCTAAATTTTGTTGTAATCATTTTTACCATTTAAAAATGAGCAATTAGACCCAACTTGTCCACTTAAACAATGTATGACAATATGAAAAATTTGACATGATGTATTTTTTTATGAAATCCTCAAACTTTTGTAATTGTAGGGTAAGCAATTTGACAATTTCAAATTCCCAGATATTTTTTTATTTCTTAACAAAGTTTATTTTCTTGTTTTAAATTCCCAAAATCTTTGCATCTTCTTTTTCTACAGTCGGGTGATGATCGCCGGTGTATCAGAAATCCCATGGCGCACGGGGTCAATTATTATTTCATGAGAAAATTTATTGAAGTTTATTGAGCATGTGAACTATTGTCCATAAAACTTTAGATTTTTTTTTTGATTAACCTGTTTGTATATTAGATGCTAATATATTTTTTAAAATTGTTACATTATTATGCCTCATATTTATAAAAATACCAGTTAGCGTGACATAAAGTTGTCATTTTGAAATTTAGTGCTTTATTATCAAAAATCTGTAGAGCGAAAAGATTAACCATGAGTTATACTACTCTGAAGAAAAAGTATTGATGATACGGAAAATCAACAGTCAATAGGACTATATCAAAAAATTCCAAGTCTCTATCATCTCTTACATTTTCTTCTCTTAATACTCCCTAGCTTCACATCTGCAGTTATTTATCACTGTGCTCTTTATTCCAATTTGACAGTCCTATCGACTGTTGTTGTTCATAAATATGAGGCGATGATATCAAAAATACTTTAAACATATATTAGTATCTAACTAGCGAACGGGTTAACCGAAAAATCTAAAGTTTTTACTATGGACGTGGATATGCATGCTCTTCAATAAACTTAATAGAATTTTTCAAAATAATTAGGGGAGCCAATAATTGACCCCATTAAAAATTACATGATTTCCCTATGTCCCGCCCGGCGATGCATCACCCGGTATAGATATGGTGTCCATATAAACAGCACTCAGATTGGCCAGGTGTATTCCAAGGTTACCACAACAACTACCTTAGCCGCGACACGTGTTAGAGTAACAATTTTTTAATCAGAAACTTTCTGCTTTTCCAAAACAATTAAAAAATGATTATTAGGCGAAAATCAATATTAGCGGATATTACTATTTAGATATATCTGACCAGAGTAATAAACCTTTTACCAGACACTCGTCGTTTTATCTGTTAATTCATAAAAGCAAAAGTGAAGAGTCAGTGTCTGCCTTTATCTACTAACTCTAATTAAAAGAAGATGGAAGATTGTTTGAGTATTACCCAACCTTAAAAAATGTAAATTGTTTTTTACCACCAGGCAATTAGTGTTTTAAAGTAGTTCTTTTAGTTGTAAGGCCCAGCTGTACAAAGCGGGTTTAAACTCAGTTCTACTGAACTGAGGTCAGGCCTTTGAACTTTCCATAAAATCTCAATTTCTTTCAATTCCTTGACACTGACAGCAATATTGAGATTTTACGGAAAGTTTGAAGGCCTGACCTCAGTTAAGTAGAATTGAGTTTAAAACTGCTTTATACAACTGAGCCTAACTTAGTTAAATAATTAATTTGTAACTATTATTGTATATTCTTATTTACAAGTAGCATTTTTGGAGCTGGGATTATTAATTTATTTGTTTTAACCAAATTTCAAATATTTTAGTCCGGTCTTGCCCCGTTCCGACTTCAATAGATTTTCCGACGAATAAATTGTCGATGGAGTCTACTATACCTTATAGCTTTCTTCGGTTGCTAACTGTAACTTCTCGGCGATCCAGTTCTCAATTTCGTCAGCATCTCGAGAGAACTGCTGCAATGTTTGACTTTCTCCCAATTTCGAACGTTTTTCAATCAAAGCTTCTTTAAGGTGGCGCCATCTATCTAGCACTTGCTTACGTTTATCGTCGATGGGTTTGGAGGCATAGTGTTCTCTGCAAAGAATAATATATCAATTTATATTTTTTGAAATAAACTTGTTAATACATAATTCGAGTGCTGTTCAGAGATGACTTGAAATTTTTTTCTCTTGGTTGAATAAATTGCATAAAACACAATTTCATTTTAACATTCTTACAACTGTTCTTTTTTCTGAGATAACAATCGTTTCCCTGACTTTTCGCTGTTTTAGCAGTTCTTAAGCTTCCTTTACATATTACATTTCAAAATAAGTATAAATTAATATACATGGTTTTCATTTATATTTTGCTACCTACTTTTAACTATAGTATTAAGGGGAAAAAAAGCGCCCTGTATAAAAGTTACATACTTTTTTATCTATTATCTTTTGAGCATAAAAAGAAACAAATGAATATCAGAAACTTAAGAAAAATGAAGAAGAAACTTTTTTTTAAAAATAGAACATCCTGTTTCCTATGTCTTTATTAAAAGGTATTTTAAAAGCTTTAGAAAAATACCACATTTATCTATCTTTAATAGTTTTCGAAATATGACCACATAAATCTGAAAAATAGTAGATATAATTTCCATTATACCTACCTACGGCACTAAGGTAAAAATGTTGATGTAAAGTCTGTAGATGTAAAGTCTTGTTCAGACACGGCTAGTAATTTAGTTGAGTAGCGAGTAATTAAGTATTCTCGTGCATGCGGACAGTAAAAATTAGGAAAGTAGTTTAGTGTAGTAGCTGTCCACATGCATGAGAATACTTAATTACTCGCTACTCGACTAAATTTCTAGCCGTGTCTGAACATGGCTTAATGAAAAGTAGATCCAGATTTAAATGGCCATATATCCGAACTATTAAGGATAGATATTATATCAAATGTGGTATTATTGTAAAGCTTTTAAAAGATCTTTTTAATAGTGACATAATATACACGGTGTAACATTTACAAGAGTTTACCTCTTCATTTTCCTTGAGTTTTTGATGTTCATTTGTTTCTTTTTTAAGCTCAAAAAATAATAGATGAAAAAGTATAAACCAGGACGTTTTTCTCTATCCTTTTTGGTTCTAGTTAAAAGTTGGTGGCAAAATATAAATGAAAACTCTGTAAAAACGAAAGTTTTGACCGTAATCACATAAAAAAATGAAAAGAAGTTTTTCTTGTAAATGAACAAGATTGCATATTTAAACGTAATTTTTAATCCCAAATATTAATTTTTCGATATTCTTAGAAATAAATAACGTATCAGTAACCTACCTTGCAATAAGTTGGTCAGCCAAAGTTTGCAACGTGGCGATCTTTTCTTCATGTGCGTTAATAGCCTTGTCAAAGTCTTCGTGCTTCTTAATCAATGCCTCAACATTGTCACCATTCGAGTCAACTTCATCTGAAGCCAAGAATGCTTCTCTGTCGCTCATCCAATTCTCGGCTTGTTCACAGTCCCTATTAAAATATAATTAAGTTTTGATTTTTCATAGGTATTAAACCATTTAACACATGGTTTTTATATGGAAAAAACTGTATTCGTCGAATACTGTTCTTCATTATCAACTTTGTTTATTTACTTGTTGAGAAAATAAAAAAATGTACAGAAAACTATAATCTAAATCACGAAAAATGACGATTACGTCACCATTTCAATGTTTAGTAAAGACAAACGACAACAATTTGAAAATTAAACAAAATGTGTTAAAACAAAGACATGCCCAATTTTCTTTTCTAAACAAACAGTATGGCTAATTTGTATGTATCCAAGAAAGAAAGACGATTCTTTTATGTTTATTCTTGATACATGATTGATTACACTTAACAGCGGGAAAGTGGAAATAGTACTGAGGCATCCACGCAAAATCGATGCTGATCATCAATGTTAACATCGAAAACAAACATTGATGTCTGTAAATGTAATTAAAAAGCTATGGTCAAAATTTTTCTTTAATTTTAATTCTACCTGACAGTTTAGCTGGTAAGCTATATTCAAATATTAACAGTTATACCTGGCTATACTGGACACCCTTCTGTAATGGTCAATTATTATTCTTTTGGTGGTCGTTATTGACCAATTTTACTGTATAAATATTAATGTCTATGGCTTTTTTGTAAATATATATATATATATATTAAAATTAATGTCTGATGCTGATCATAGTTATGAGAAGCAATTACAAAAATAGCACATAGTTTGTAACAAAATAAGTGGAGATTTTTACAAAAACCTTGCATTTAAATGAGTTACCCCACATCTTGTCAGAAGAGCAAAAAATCCACTTCACCTTAGTGGTTTCGTTACAAAAATTGCACGTTAGTAGTTAAGGGATAATAAAATAGTACAAATCTTAAACAACCAAAAATATTTTAATTATTCTATAGTTATTTGTATTTATAACATCTATTTCAATATTTTCATAGTGATTAAATTATCTTCTAAAAATTTGTTGTCTGTTATTGTGGAGCACATAACCGCTTGTCAGTTCCCACAACTTCCTTAATTCTGTATAATTTTGGAAGAACTTACTCACCTAACAGTAATTAAATTAACAATAAAAGGGTTGTTTTCTGTCTTTAATGATTAGTGTTCTAACCTAACTTTGGAAAATTGTGAGGAATTATGACATTGTAACCATATTAGCGACATACGTCCATTGATTAGTTCAATATAATTTATAGTATGACGTAATCGTCTTCTTCGTGATTTCGAATGTATACTTTTGGCATTTTATATTTAAAAAATACCTAGTAAGTAACTATGGTAACAGTACTTTTACACCCTGTATCCTCCTTATTATCAACTTTTGGATATAGGTTTGTTTGGTTAAATCTTATTATCTTTGCATAAGGAATCTGTGTACCATTAAACAGCGGACTGCTTGTATAAAATTATAATTGATTGATTCAATAAAATAATTTTTACCTGTAGAATAAGTTCAATTCCAAATTTTGATCCAGCTGCAATCTCCTATCGATCCACGCTCTTTCCAGGTCAGCCCTGGCTTGATTAAGCTGTTCCAGCTTCTCTTGAATTTCGGGAGAAGCATAGTGGTTGGAGTTAAGTAGCTGTTGGCCAAATTGTTCTAAGGCGTGGAAGGTTCCGGCTCTGGCGTCAATCTCGGTACGATGTTCCTGGTTTAAAAGCAAAATCCAGAATTCATACTAAGGTCGAAATATGTATATTTTTACACCAAGAAGGCCTCAATTTTGTGTTAACAGGGAACCTTAACTCGAATAAAACTTTAGCTGGCGCAAAAATACTGAGTTGTGCGTCGTCTTGCGGAACATGGTAAATCCAATGTAAATTTTAAGGGGGTTAATTATTGTCTCCCCTGTACACTACAAAAAAATGTAAGATATCTTTTGAAGATACCAATCTAACAAACCCTTGTGCCAAGTTTCAAAAAAGTTTAATAAGCAGATCTTGAATTCTTCAGTTAAATTTAATTGCAAAAATACCAAATTTTCGATTCAGGTAAAACCAAACAGGCACTTTGTGAATTTTGCAAATACATTTAAAGGGCCCCACAGACTATGGTCTTGTACGACATTTTTGCACGACGTACATGTCGGTTCATACAAAAACGAAGTAAAACGGAAGTGTGTGGCCATTTCGGATTGTCGCACGATACCGATGAACGTATTCTGATTTCGTTGATATAAGCTCGTGGGCTTATACGACCGACATGTACGTCGTGCAAGTAGGTCGTACAAGACCGTAGTCTGTGGGGCCCTTTAATGATTAATCCAAGATCCGCTAATTAAAATTTTTTAAAAACTTGGCACGAGGGTTTGTCAGATTGGTCTTTTCAAAAAGTTATCTTGCATTTTTCTGCAAAAGTTAGTAGATAACATATTGAGAATAATTTCAAAAATTTCTCGGAAATTCTACGTATATTTTTAGGTATAATCCGCCTTGTAAGTAGCGGCAACTGACAACAAATATGATGAAGAATCTTTAGTCGAAAAGTTTTGTTTTTAAATTATACATCATCAAACCTAAAAATTTAACTAACGTTATTTTTGTACTTTATTCAGTTTCCTTTTTGCATAAAATCCTTGACTTACAGCTAAAGCGGCACACAATATACGATTACATCCTTTAAAAACCTCTTCTTTTTATTTATTTTTACCATTTTTGATAAAATTTGGCAAGGCTTGCTGCGATTTAAGTAATTGAAAGAAAAACTTTAAAATTTAATGAAAAAAGTTGTAAAATAAATACAAAAACTGGTATAAATAAGATATAAATCAAATATTGAGTGCAATTTCAAAATTATCAAATAGTTCAAAAATTGTTTGCAAAAAGAAGAGAACATAGTGAAAATAAGGTTAGTTTGCTAATGTATATCTTATAAACTAAATGTTTCTGACTAAGTTTTTTACCAGTTTCGTTTTGATTCCATAAATATTTAAAAAGCATAGCTAATACCTAAAATATACTGTTTTCGAAATATTGACATTTAAAAATGAATGCTTTTTATTTATTTTATATCTATATTTTTATTTCCTATGATTACATATTTGAAATCATTTCTTAAATCTCTCTGTACCTCAGTAATATATATATTTTTTTAAATTATTTTTGGATTTTGTGCTATTAAGTGCCTTATTTTAGTTGAGGCCCCCTGCATGTAGTCAAAAAGTTTGAATTTCAAGTCTAGAATTATTTTTATAAAGGACAATATCACATTTTTGAATACGGTAATGATTAAATTACCATATTTAAGTAATAATAAAAGATTTATGTTCAGTAAAAAAACAAAATTGCAAAAGGGATAAAAACTAATTTATCTTTTACGTCTTTATTATATGATATCTATCTCGATATTTATGTTTCATATATAATTGACAAACCTTTTGATTACATCACATTCTAGACAAGATGGTAAAGTTACAATGTAAGCTTTGGTGAGTTAGTTTTAAAATGGTGTGCTGTCCAAAACCACATTTGTGCTCCTTAGTTGGTGAGCAAAAATTTAAAAACACAAACATTAGAAATTTTAATGGTGAAGAAGGTGATAATACTAAAAATCCTTGCTATAGTATACATATGCCAAAAAATCTATATTTTTAGAAACTTTCGATATAAAATAAATTCCTAAAAATATAGTCTAAGGCTACGGCCACGATACCAAGCGCAGCGGTCAGCGGAAACCGGAGAATGTTAGAGCGCTGCCTTTGGTCTTTATGGTCACATATTTTATTTTATCAGGTCACTGCAATATACGTCAGCAAAAAAGCCCTGCCGCTGCCGCGCTCGAAAAAATTACCCGCGGAGCATTTCTAATGTATATTAACTGGTTTTAAGGGGTTACATCCAGTTGTAAACACGAAAAAGCGTGTTTTTGTGATTTTTTGTGAAGTGGCATTTTATTAGAGAAAATATATAATGTACACGTAGCAAATTTTATGTATTTTTAGAATCCACGAAAAATTTATTTCGCTGTTCCGGTAGTATATCTCCTACAGGACCTCCATAAAAGGTGTCTAGTGGTGAGGAAGATATCTCTGATCCAAATTATTTGAAAGGAAAGAAACCAAAATATTTACTTTTAGGATAGGTAAATTCAGATAATGATTATAGGATTGGTTAAATTTTTGATTTTTGACAAAATAGCGGCTTCCCAAAAAGAAAAATTGTTTTTACAACAAAAAAAAAATGGGTTTAAAGTGGCTAAAAAAATCGAAATTATTATTAGATACCATATTCCTACGACCATTACCTGACAAACTTATCTAAAAAGATCGTGTGAAAATTTTAAGTCGATCGGTTCAGCCGTTTAGAAGAAATCTTCCTCACCGACTTTGAGAACATTGTTTCGAGATTAAAGCTGAATTTATAGAATGAAGATTTTGTTTTCGTTTGCCATTTGACGTTTTCAGTTATAAGATGAAACAACAACTTTGCATTTGTCAATTTATAGTTTCTGTTGTCCGTTTTCATATAAGATATCAAAAACCGAAATGTCAAACGGCGATCGGTAACGGAAACGTCACTCTATAAATTCAGCTTAATGCGTTTAAAATTTTAGGTACTCTTTAAACTATGTTAAAAAATTTTACAAGTATGTGCATATCTCCAAAACTATTTGACGGATCAATGTAAAATTTGCAGAAAATATTCTCAAAATACATACATTTAAAATATATAAAAACAAAAATTGTTTTTTTTTAATTACTTCCGGATGTAACCCCTTAAGCCGCTGTTTACCATAAAATATTTTAGCCAGTACAGGCTACCAGTACAGGAGATTTGATATTTTCCGCTCGACGCTTACGTTTGTTATTGTGACCAAGGCCTTATGCAGCATATTTTTTTATGCTGTAAAATATGTAAATATTGTTTTTAACAAAGATTTTTGTGGGTTTAGTACAGGTTACACACTGGACGACATCTGCCAAATTGAGCTGACATATTCTACCTGTGGATATCCATAGTGTGCGTCAATTTCCGCCTTGTAGTTCTATTCCGCAAAAAAAACACAAAACACCAAAATCAGACACAAAATGCAAAAACACAACACTTCATGATTTAGCATGAAAGCATAATAAAAAAGTTTGATTTATTTATTAATTGCT
The DNA here is from genome assembly GCA_014170235.1 of Listronotus bonariensis. Taxonomy (NCBI): domain Eukaryota; kingdom Metazoa; phylum Arthropoda; class Insecta; order Coleoptera; family Curculionidae; genus Listronotus; species Listronotus bonariensis. The sequence goes on along the minus strand of JACEGR010000967.1, from coordinate 83,519 downwards.
AACAATGTTAATTTATCACCATTAATCACTTTGATGAAGCATAATAAAACTGTTTTTTAAGAACATTAATTTCATAATACTAAGCTGCCAAAAAAGCTAAATAATTAAATTTTGATTTAATTTTTATCACCCAAACTTTCAATAACTAAATACTTTATCATCAAACTAGTGAATGATGGTTCTTAAGTTCGAAATGTCGCATAAATGTAAAGCGTTATTAGTCATTGAATTTAGAATTAAAATACGAGTTTATTAAGTTAACAACCAAATATTCCACCTATATAAAAAAATGAAGTTGATGATGGCGGCACAAAGACAAAACGTCGGATCCTAAATTTAATGACATCATTTTGTAGAGTAGAAAAAGTGGCGATGATAATATGACATTTTGAATTAGCTCTTTTTTCAAAATCAGGATTCCGGATAGTTCCGGAACCACTGTAAATTTTTAAATTTTAAAATGAAATATTGTTGGACATAAAAATCCTCAACTTTGTCCTAATTTAACCAACCCTGTATCTCTTACCGTTTTCGAGAACCCAATGGTGGCCCTCGAATTTGTAACAGCCTGTAAAGTGCCTATACAAAAAGGCAATTTTTTCTAACTAAAACATTAACCACTTTTTACTGCCTTACTACAAAATGCACCACAAGCTTCATTTTTTCAAATAGTGAAAGTATAATTGTCTTTAGTAGAATGTAAAATAAGTTAAAAGTTCGGTGCTTCTTATTAAATTTTAACTTTATTTCTTTAGAATGACCAATCAAACATAAAAGAAAGTTAACGTGTCAATTTTTTTTTAGATAATAGGAATACTTAAAATATTTAATTGTTTAAATTAAAAGACACAAAACACCTATTTAGCAGCCTATACTATTTTTATAAAAACTTATTAAATTTTTGATAAATCCAACAAAAATTCTAGCATAAATATGTTTTTTTTCTTGTCATTTACCTGATGCCTTTCGATAAGAGCTTCAGCGCCGGTGACGTCGTTAGCAAGCTCATCTGAGCTAACCAAACCCAACATAGAATTGATCCAGGCTAGTAAATCACGATGGTCATTGAGGAATCTAATAAAAAATAGAATTAAATAATATTTTTAAAAACGATGAATTCCTCGAGAAGTTCTCTTTAAAGAAAAATTATTACCTTTGTAAATCATATGAGTCCAGAAGTTTTTCCTTTCTAGAGTTTGCCTTGGCAGTAAGTTGAGTCCACAATTCGGTAATTTCGCGTTGTTTCTGTAGAGTCTGCTCGGCCTGCTCAGGGTGAGACTGTTTAAGGCGGTTAGCTATGTCATCTAGTTGTTTTATCTGAAAAAAAAACAAAAATTCGATATAAAATAAAGACATTTTTTTTAAACATTCAAAAATCAAAGTTATTACACATTATCCTAACCTACCTTATCTCCCAAAGCAGCCAAATCTCTTTCTAAACCTTCATGTTTTCTTTGCAAAGCTTGCACACTTCTTAAGTCTTTTCCTAAGTCATCATTGTTAAGAGCTTCGTCTTTTTCTTGCATCCAGTCTTTGGTTTCATCAACGTCACGGTGGAATCTAAAAATCAGAGCAAACCATATTAAATATTTAATATTTCAGCTGGTTTAACGATAACGTTTAGAAAAATCCTAATTTTCCTCCCTTTTTATAATGTACGTCATTTTTTTTAATCTTTGGACAATCCATAAGGCTGAAAGTCTAAATACTAACGTACCATGGGTGTCTTAAGCGGGGTAAGAGGGAGTTTGTTAACACAGGACTTAAAAACGGGAAGATTTGGAGAGGAAGGGAATACCTCCGCGGGCAGCTGGTTCCACTTTATAAAAACTCTGGGTAAAAAAAAACGAATAAAGTAAGAAGTTCTGGGCCATAGTTTTTTGCTTGAAAGAAAAATCCGATAAATCAGGATTTACTCGAGCGTCATAGAGACCTATTGGGTTGCAAAGCTTAGATGATAAGAAGAAAAAAATGTTATATAATGTATAACTTTTCATCGATGGAGGAAGTGGCTATAGACTTTTAAATGTCAAAAACTGCTATTATTATTTTGGCTTCTGGAAATTGTTTGGGTTGTATCGGATTATATATTTTAGTTATCCCTGAAATGTTGTTCAAAATAAATAAATTGCCAGCTCGAAAATGGTAATCTGACGTTTTTCTGTGTATCCCCTCCGTTTCCTTTACGTCACTCTCAAATTGTCCAGATTAGTGAAATATACTGTTTGGCATGTAATTAACTTATCCTAACATAATCTGACGCGCTCGAAACATTACTGATGGATATATTTTGTTTTTTACGATCGGCCCTGTATACGGGCTCATATTTGGTGGAGGTACCTAGCCGGGTAATTAAGTAACTATTAATTGAACATATTAAACATTTCAAATAATAGGCTCAACAAAAAGTATTTCTTACATCCTGTGAAATTTTCGATTATGGAGATGCAGAGGCTGTTGAATTAATATTTATTTATTTATTTGTTTACAGTAACAATACTTACAGAGTACACACTCCAAATAGTACAAAAAATTTACATTACATTACATTTAAGTCTTAATATTCGCAATTAACATGTCTTTTAAAAGAATTAAAACTAATATAACCAAAAATATCAAAAGATTGAAAATTCTTTATGTAGTTATTCATGAGTCTATCAGAAAAACGCTGAAATCCATAATTAGTCCTATGTGGTTGAATGTAAAACAAATCTCTACATCTTGTAAACCTACTAGGTATTCTAAAACAAATCTTTGATAGCAGCTGGCTACAACATACTTGCCCATCTAACAGTTTATACAGAAAAAATGCCATAGCTTTGTGCCTTCTTTTCAAGGGAATCAATCCCAGCTAACTGAATACGAATTGTGTATGGTAGTTCTTTATATGGAAATCTTAATTTATACAAAAGCAGTTTTACGAATTTGTTCTGAACTTGTTCCAAACGATGAATATGACAATTGTACTTAGGACTCCAGATAATGCTATTATACTCAAGAACACTACGAACCAAACTGTTATATAAAGATTTTATAGCCCTAATGTCATAAATATTAGAAGACATTCGACGAACAAAGCCAAGCATTCTAGTGGCTCTAAGAACTATACTGTCAATATGCTTATTAAAACTAAGATCTTTACTAAATATTACACCCAAGTCCTTAAAGTTATCCACACAACCGAGCGCAACATTCGCAATACTGTAATTATATTCAACAGGAGATTTACTTTTATGAAATCGCATCACTTTTTACATTAGAAATGTTTATTTCAACGGGTTTTAATTACCAGTCAGCTTAATTTACCCGCTAAATCCTGTTGAACAAGACCACAGTCTTCACATGAACCGATCGCTGCCAAATACTGTTGGGGTCATCCGCGTACATTAGACATTTGCTATTTGCTGTGCAGATGCCGAAATGGGCAGGCCCTGTGGTTCGACCCAACGCCCGACTCGACGCGAACACGCATTTCCGATCTTACAAACTGCTTTCGGTCACTAAGGTAAGATGCCAACCACTTCCAGGTACGGACCACCAATTCCCATTGCCGTGAGCTTTTGATCAAGCAAGTTCATGCACAAACCCGATCAGCCGCCTTTGTAAGCATCCGTATAAATTACATCTACCTGCTCTCCACTTTCAACACTATTGACCAAATAGTCATGAAAAACACCTAAATTGGTAGCCGTAGATCGGTACTTAAACCAAGTATAACAATATGCCTTCATCAATTTTGATAAATGGACAAGTCCGATAAGCTATTTCTTTTCTTTGTAACGGCCTGAGTGATGAATAGATTTCTTTAATTTACTTTACTTTATTATTTGTAGAACTAAATGGCCTATTTAAATCTAACTTGATTAATTTTACCCTATTGAGAAACATTTAATTTAGAAAAATTCTGTGGTTTAAATATTATTGGTTAACTAGAGATGGGATGATATGCATAACCATATATTCCATATGCAGTATGCCTATTTCAGCCATTTTTATAGGTAATAGCATATTTTCAGTGAAATATAGATATGATGCATATTATCAATTATCAAAAAAAAGCATGATGGTTTTAAACCTTTTTCTGCTCTTTAACTTGTTGACCTAAAAAATATTTTTGGTTACTAAGGAACTTCCCTCAGAAAAAATAAGAGTAAAATTTGAAACTAGAATTAATTTAATGTAAAGATTTTCCTCAAACTTAACCTTCTTAATAAACTTCCCTCCTATGGTCTTTCAACTAAACTCTGTACTTGGCTCTCTAGTTATCTATCTGATCGACGTATATGAGTTATTGTGGACGGCCATTCTTCAAGCTTTACCAAGTTAATGCTGGAGTGCCTCAGGGCTCAGTTCTGGCACCAACATTGTTTCTTCTTCACATCAACGACCTTCTCTCGTCCACAACTAATTCCATTCATGGTTTCGCCGACGATAGTACCCTTCACTCCAGTTTTCAGGTTCCTAAACCCATCACTAAACCTGACTTGGAAAATAAACGCAGAGCGATGCAGATATCTCTTTCGCAGGATCTTAATTTAATATTGGATTGGGGCCTAATAAATCCATTTTAATGCATCAAAACACAATCATGTTCCTTGTCGCGAAAAGAGTCACCAAATACTCATCCTCGACTTATGAGCGGGCCAAGTTTTACAGAGCAAGAACACCTTCAATCTTGTGGGCGTCACATTTGAAAGTAACCTTAACTGGCATAAACACATTGTATCTATAGCCACGGCAGCTTCAAATAGGCTTGGAATTCTCTTTCGAGCCAAAAAGTATTTTCCCCTTCTTGGAATATTGCTCTCACATCTGGGACAGGGCTTCCCTCACAACCCTAAGCATTCTTGATTCCATTCAAAGAAGAGCTATTCGTCTCATTAATGATCCTTCACTTACAGAAGGCTTCCCTATCTTACATCGTCGGGCTATGGGGATTTATCGCTTTTTTATAGAGTGCTTCTGGCTTCTGCTCTGAAGAATTGTCCAGTATAGTTCCTCTCTCGGTTCCCACCAGAGAGCTGGTGGTACCGCGCGTATGCATCCTATGCGGTCCAACTGGACAGACCTCAAAATTCCGACTTTGTTTGTTCTTTTATCCCTAGAGTTTCTAGAATGTGGAACCTGCTGCCCGCGGAGGTCTTTCCTTCTACCCAAATCTTCAGTATTTAAGTCCCGTGTCAACAAACTCCCTCTTACCTCGCTTAAGACACCCATGGTACGTTAGTACTTAGGATTTTAACAGCCGTGGTTTGTCCTGCACCTGAGCATGCATTTCTTTGTCTTTGATCCAATTAGCCAATTCAGCGGCTTCTCTGACCAAAACGTAAGCTTTGACAGTTTCGTTGAGTTTGTCTTGGCGTTCACGAGCAAGAGCCAATAATCTGTAAAGAAAAAAGTTAGAGCAGACAATTTAAGTGGAGCATATTAAACATTTTAAAGAAATATAATTTAATTAAAATTAATTTTAACAGAAAAGGCTGCAATTTTTTCTCTTTACTTCATTTACATGAAAAAAAATGAAATAAAAAAATTTCCTCTGAATTTTTTCCAAATTATTACGCTATACAGTATTTCACTTTTTTGTCGGCCACCTGTGTGCCAGTATATCCGCCTGAAGGCGCTATAGTTAAAAAAAATGTGGAAAAAATACTTAGCTATAGTTTGAGGAGCTTTGTTTAAGCTTTATTTAATTATTATGTGCTATTATTTTTCGTAAATCTTTCTTAGTTCACTAGTTATGTGTACTATTTCTAATTGGTATTCTGTTATTCATAGAAATATATTTCTTACCTGTCATATTGAGTGTTAATTTGTTGCTGACGTGCTGAAATAGAGCTGTTTTCGATAAGATTTTGCTGCGACGCTGTTAAACCAGCATCTACTTTTTGACGTAGGCTGCCGGCACGAATCCTTGACGATCGTGGATTTCTACTTTCCACCAATCCTGTAAAATAAATACAAAATTAAATGATTAAATGTGTCAAAAGAAAAAAATTATAGGAATACATAATTTTTTATTTTATAATATAAACAATATATTTTAATTTTTTGAGACTGCAGTTTAAGTTGTTTCCTTTATTTTCTTCCAAGGATACACTACCGGTAAATACAGTTTAGTCTGAGTTAATGGCCTTCAAGTTATTACTATTGTAATAAAAAGATTCTGATATCTTAACGTTTCTTTAATATTGGCATTTTATATGTATATTAGTAATCATTGTATTCATATTTTGTAACAATATACACTGGCGAAAAAAATAGGCGCGTGAAATTTTATATAATTAACATTTTCTACTATTTAAAAATATTATTTATAAACAGTTTATTTATTTTGATATGGTGATAACGAGGAACATCTAATTTTTTGGCGATAACAGAAATCATACCGCATTCAGACTAAGACATAAAAATTTTCATTATCAATTTCGATTAGGGCAATATAGCATTATCCCCTAATTTTTGCCGATAGTGTAAAAGAATCCTTCATCAATTTTTAAAAGTCATTAATTTTTAAACATTTATAGATGGATTGCCAATAGTTATCACCTGCACGAAACAAAGGTTACCTTTCATGGGGGAAAAACCGGCTTTGCCCCAGAAGATACTTGCTAGAATGGGACAAAACAAAAGCTCCAAAATGTAGTGAAATCATAAAGGCCGATTCGCGCGTTTGGCAAAAAGGTAAACCTTAACAAACCACAATAAATTGAAATTAAACAAAATTTAATTTGTGTGAGTCTTAAACTGACATTACCTTTTCGAATAAAGATTTACGAGTTCGTTTTTGGTACGGTTTTATCAATAAAATTATTAAGAAAAATGTCACAATCATAATCAATTATTTAACAAAATATTGACCTTAGATCTGCAAATGAAATAAATTATTCACAAAGACTTATTCTTTAGAATTTAGACTAATGGCATGCAAAACAGATTATTATGATGTGATGTTTTGCTTATCTCACACATTATTATTTATTTTAGGTTTAATGATAAGACAAAGATAATATTTTTATTTTCCTAATATGTAGTTTTTAATTTTTTAATTAAATGTTAGTTGTTATCCAAAGTATATTAAAAATATAAAATGGCACTTTTCAATGAGCAACACCACAGAATGTACTACAGTTGTGGTGCATTTGTGGCTCGTTTAGTTTTTATTCACACATAATTCTTTCTTAAGTGTAATATTTTTTCTTTAACTTATCTTACTAAAAAGCACTAAAAACAATATTTGGCGTTATTCTTATGAATCTTATTGTGTGCTATGTCAATAGATTTAGTTTTATTTTACAATTTATTGTATTGTATTTCTATTGAGTGTATAAAAAGTAAGCAAAATAGCGCGAATTTCCTATGTGATTCCACAAAATTTAAGTACAATTGGCAGTAATGCAAAACATTGTATGAATTTTAATTAGATATTACATTTACATACCTTGTTGTTCGAGTTAAGCAAATGTAAAAGATCCCCTTTCTTCATGGATACTTCTCTAGCGGATTTTTCTGTGTAGTCATACAAAGCTTGAACCGTTTCTCTACCAGTCACGTCAACAACTGGAGGTTCTTGTTGCTGAAAATAACATAAAATTAAGTAAAATTATAATTTTCCACATTAAATATTTTATATTTACCCTGCAGTTGCGAGCCTGCTCCTTCAGACCTTCGATGGTGTTTCCAAAAGCAATTAAGTCACTGAGTAAAGCTTCATGTTTCTTAAGAAGTGCTTCTGAAGAGTCTTCATCTTTTCCTAAATGTATAAAAGCGTTAATAGTATTTTGTCTCCAACCATTAATAAAAGTACCATTTTTGAGTACTCCATTTTACTACACTACATAAAGTTTGGCGCTTTTTTTCACACTTTGAATTAGGGTTTTGTTCCAATGCCTACTAGAATTTATTTTAATATGTAACACATTCGATTTAATAGTAAAGAGTGACATCAACTAAACAAAAAAACAAGTTACCAAAATCCACCATTAGTTCTGTTACCTTGTGTCACTAAATTTAAAATTTGACAATTGGCGGATAATTAAAAATTATCAGTTATTGATAATAATAGTAAATTTGGATGACTCAGAAGGTGAAGTTATAAAGTTTATACTGTCGTATAAAAAATATACAGGGTGGCCATTTAAAAAGCGAAACAGGAGGTAATTTTGGACACTCCAGGTCATTTAAGGAAAAACGCTCGGACCCGTCAATTTTTGAATTTCGGGAAACATTTTTGTTACTTCCACCATCTGAACTGCAACCCTCTAGCAGTGGTAAGACTTACCCCTAAAATCTTAAATGGAAAGAGGGTCGAGTGACACCTTATTTTGAAGGTCTCTCGACCTTCCTTCCTTCCTTAAATTTAAAGTATCTGCTATTATTTTCGTTGATATGACAGCTTGTTTATATTTTTATTGTTTATTATTAAATTACCTATAAGGACAAGTTACTTTAAACTAAAGGAATATAATAAACGATCTTTAACTTTAATCTTTCTGACAAAGGTGTGATTCACCCCCAAAAACTTAAGGGTGAATCTCACCCTAGCAAAAGATTATTTAAAATCTCATTTTAAAGATCGGTATAACCCTTATCATATCCCCATAGTTTAAAATTGCTTGCTCTTACAGGTAATTTGTTATCATATATTAAAAATATAAAAACCAAAATTCGTTATTGTTATTAGAGAATTATTGCAGTGAAATAAGGCCAGGCACTAATAATACCGGCCTTATTTTGACATTTGAGCTTGTGCAGATGCATGGTGGGATAAGGACTCCCTCAATAAGTATAGTGCCTGGCTTTATTTATGTCGGTTTTAGGTCGTGCCTTATTTTGGTCTTATTTTAACTTCGGAACTGTTCGTCTAACCAAATGGCTGCTGATCACAATATCAAAAAGTTTTTAGGAGTAAAAATACTTAAAACCTTGCTTTTTCAAATGTATTTCTGTAATTTTGTTAAAAAAAAACCTTACAACACAAAACAATAAAAGAAAAACTACTAAATTTTTTCCCTTTTTTAGGTTAATGGTACTGTCAACATGATTTCCAATACTCTAAATATTGGGTACAATCACTATTTAAATAAGGCCGGTATTAGTAGTCCCTGAGCTTAATAAAGGCAACTTGCAATAATTCTCTATTAGTTTTCGATAATTTTTATTAAATTAATCTGCACACTGATAAATTTTTTGACTCTTAAACTAGACGTAATGGCGGATATTATGGTTACTTGAACTTGGTTCAGTTGATATCGCGTTTACTGTTACATTGCATAAATTCATATTAAAATAAATTCTAGTATTCATTAAAACAAAACACTAATCCAATATGTAAAAAAAAATCGCTAAAATATTTAAAAAGTTATATATTTTTTTAATCTTTATGTAGTAAAAAAGTATTATAAAATGAATTATTTTATCGTCGCGATAATAAAAAAACGGTATTTTTTAAAGGTCATAGAAAAAATATTTTTAAAAGGCATAGTCATGTAGCAATTGAAGACTTTGGGGGGGACCGGACAAGTCCATTTTTGGCAAAAATATCTTTTCATGAAGTCATATGCTCTAAAGAAATTCGCGTAGATTGGTGAAAAAATCGTACAGTCTGAAGCACATTAACGTCGCTGTAAGAATTCTGCACATAGACGACGTCGTATTTTTAAGCAAAAAGCGGACAATTTCGGATTTGTTTAAGTGTTGCTTTAAAAAATTTGGACTTCCGTCCGGTTTTTGCCCCAAGGCCTTCAGTTGGAAAGGTAAAAGCACTTAATTTACCATAATCAGTGTTGGCAACAATAGGCTCTTTTTCTTTCATCCATGATTCAGCTTCATTGGCATCAGCATAATATTGATGAGCCTGCAACGAATCTTCAAGATCTTGCTTGCGTTGATTTGATCTTTCCTTTAGTAGTTCCCAATGATCATTCAATGCCGTAACCCTGAAAATGGAAAATTTTGTTTTATTTTATTTAGTAAACGTAAAAGTTCTGAAACACATATACTTTTTTAAATCTATTTGACAACCCACGAAGGCCTATGCGTAAATACCCAAGTTTCTGGGCGTTGGGTTATTAGATGTTTAACCCATTGTTTCCCCTGTTCCGTCAATGTTGTCCAAGCACTGAAACATGCAATTTTGCATTTCACAGCACCTTTTTAGACAACGCGGTAGTACCACGGACGTTATTATTAAATAACTACTACCTAAATATGTCTTCTCCGCTGGGAATCGAACCAGCGATTTCTGGATTCGAAGATCAAAGCTCAGTTCATTCCGCCAGAAGGGAGACTGTATATGTTCCTCAAATCAAGAATAAAATATTATTGATCTCCACCATCTTTGTACTGTGGTAACTTCCTAATAGTTAACTTTGGCCACAGCATGTATACAACAAACTACCCTTTTAAACAAGAAATCAGCTCGTTAGGTTTCTTGCATTTCTTTAAAACACCTTGTATAGAATAAAGAGATTACTTACCTATTTCTGATTTCATCACTAGCAAAGTGTTCATCTTCAGTCATCTGTCGCCCAGCTTCAACCACTGCAGTAATTCTCGCATCGTGGTTATTAATTTCAGACAAGACAACTTGGTGTTTCTTGATCAAGTTCTGCACACCTATTAAATCGCGACCTCTATTGGTGGAGGCCGCTACAGGCTCCTTTTCACGGATCCACGATTCTTCGTCTTCAATGTCGCGGAACAATTGCTGTACCTGTTAACAAAAACATAATAAAAGATAGAAAATTTTAAGTTCCAACTCTTGACATATAGGTTGAAAAAAGCCCAATGTCTAAGCTATATGATGTAGAGGGTGGCCAAATTCGACGCTTTTTATAGGAAACTCATGTGTCTGTAGGTTTTACACAAAAACTGACCCGCGTTTGCAAGGCTCAAATTTCAAGCCAAACTTACTGGTGAAAACCGAAGTTTTGGTTAGTTATAAAGGATTGAAAAAACGCACGAAATTAAGAAACACGCTGTAGCGAGTAAACGACGCAAGATAGCGAATTCCGGTTTTCACCAGTAAGTTTGGCTTGAAATTTGAGCTTCGCAAATGAGGGGTAAGTCTTTGTGTAAAAATACAGAAACATGAGTTTCCTATAAAATGCGTCAAATTTGGCCCACCCTGTACATATAATTTATTCTAAACCCACGAAATGTATGTACACAGATATTTACCTGCAGAGAATCCAATAGTCTTTGTTTCCTGATGGCCATTGGAGTCTGTAAAGCGGCGTATCTATCAGTAAGAACCTTTTGTTTGTGGGCAATGTTATCAGCATCAAAATGTCCTCTTTCAACAAACTGATTTGCTGCAGATGTGATGGCCTCAATTCTATCTTGATGGGAAGCTACGTCAGATTCTAAAACAAAAGAATGTTTCTGTACTTGTACTGTACTGTAACTAAAATACAGTTTTTTTTTTATAGGTTATTAACTTAATAAAAATCTATAATATTAATCTACTCTTTTACCTAACAAAGCATGCTTCTTTTGCAAATTCTGAACACTGGTCAAGTCTTTTCCATAATCTTCAGACATTAACTGTCCCTCAATCTCACTCAACCAAAGTTCAATATCCTCAATGGTCCTGTTAAACTGTTGTTGTTGGCTGGCTTCCTGCAATTTAGAGTTCTTCTTGTCCGTAGCTTGAACTAATGTTTCCCATAGCTGCACAATTTCTTCCATGCGCGACTGAATCCTGGGAGCTGCATAATGCTTGGCTTCACTTAACTCCTGTCCAGTAGATGTGATTTCTTCCATTCTTGTCTTATTAGCATTGAGTTCTTGTTCGAAATTTTGATGTTTCTGGACTTTTCCTCCAAGATTTGTAGGGTCTAGGTAGCTTTCATCCATGGCAAATTTCAGCTTTTCATTGATCCATCCCTTGGTTTCGTCACAGTCTCTTTCAAACTGCTGTAGCTTGTAGGCGTCTTCCAATAACTCTCTGCGACGACTGGATTTTTCTTTTAAAGCTTTTCTGCGTTCTAGAAGCATAGCCCGACGTTGAGCTACATCGTCAGCTGCATAATGTTCGCCGTCGATCAATTTGGTGGCGAATTCGTCAAAAGCTTTGATTTTTTCTTCTTGAGCTGCCAAACTTTTTCGAAATCCTCGTGTTTTTTATTAAAGCCTCGACGGAATCTAATGAATCTCCCAGGTCTTCATTAGCAAGGAAAGCTTCTTGTTTTGCCATCCAAGTATCGGCCTAGAAAAAATAAATACAGCTTATGGGTTATTTAATTATAACACATGTTACGTATGTAAAGTTATGATTATAAAGTGAGCAAGATTCAAAATTATTACCTCAAAATATAGTGCTTATTTGATGCTAGCTTAGTGCCAAATTTAAAAATTTGACACTTTTCCCATGTCCCGAAAAAACGATACAATGCTAGCTTCAGATAAAGCTTGTATTGTATACTCCAATAAATCAACTTAAAAACAAAATATATAATTAATCTTAAGCATCCCTAATTAGTGCTCAATGAGTGCTGGTAATATGAGAGGAGTGAGAAACTCAACTAAAATCATCGAACGAGCATGATTACTATTAAATTTTGACAAAATGATAAATGAGTGTGAAAATCATAGAAACAAAGTTATTAAGGTCAGATACGACTTTTTAAAATGGTAAACGATAATAAAATAATAATAAGATAATTATAAGATGATAAAACTGACGTTATCTTTTAAGTTGTGGTCATTTTGCAGAATTTATGTTGAAAAACCCTTGAAGCTATAACTGTTAGACTACAGTAAAAAGCACCGAAAGCGATAATTTGATTAATTGGTAGCGCCACAGACTGTCATGCAAAAATGTCACATTGGGAGAGGGATCATGGTTAGTTCTGGTTAGTTAATTTTTTTTTATTCCTTAACAAAGCGAATTAAAAAAAGAATTACCTTAAAGCTATAACTGTTAGACTACAGTAAAAAGCACCGAAAGCGATAATTTGATTAATTGGAAGCGCCACAGACTGTCATGCAAAAATGTCACATTGGGAGAGGGATCGTGGTTAGTTTTTTTTTATTTCTTAACAAAGCGAATTGAAAAATAATTTCCTAACCAGAACTAACCATGACCCCCCACCCCCGCCCCAATGTGTGGCGTTTAAGGTTCTATGAATTTTATACTCATTTTACCATTTTTCAAAAAATCGTATCTAAGCTAAATAACTTTGTTTCTATGATTTTCCCACTCGTTCACCATTTTGTCGAAGATGGAACCAATAGTAATCGTGCCTTTTTGATGATTTTAATTGAGCACTTATAATTAGGGATGCCTAAAGCTATGTACAGACTTGGATACAATCGGGACAACACTGTCGGCCGACTGTATCTTATTCAAAAATTTTTCAGCAACAAAGTTGGCCAACATTTGCAGATACAAGTTTTTCGCGTCCACACTAGTATTAAAGCTCGTACAAACCCATATTAAAAGGAAAAACAGCCGACCGATGTGCAACATTCAAGGTACAGTCGGCAAACAAATGTTTTCGCCGATTGTATCTAAGTCTGCTCGTGGCTTAAAGATTACTTATATTTTGTTTTTTAAGTTGTTTTTTGGTGTATACAGTGCTAGCATTATCTGGAGCTAGCATTGTATCATTTTATGGGGCCTGGGAAGAGCGTCAAATTTTTAATTTTGACACTAAATTAGCATCAAATCAGCTCTATATTTTGAGCAAAAATAAATGAATTCTACTCACAATTAACAATGCTAGATTTACATATATACAAATGTTTCTTTTAATAATTATTTACTTTACCTGTTCAGTATCACGATAAGAAAAGCTGCAAATCCATACACTGCTCATACAAAATCCTTCTTTCGTCCCACAGAGCATTGAGTGATCTCTTATCAGATTCGAGCATGGACAGCTTCTCTTTAACCTCGTCACTAGCATAATGTCCCTTGTCCAGAAGATTTTTACCAGCGGCAGTTGTAGCAGCAAAACTGTCTTCTCTGGCGTCAATTTCACCACGGTGTTCTTGGTGTCGTTCAAGCAAGGCTTCAGCGCCTAACAAAATAAAAAATTGTCACTTCTTGATAACCTTACTCTGCAACATCTTTTGCCAACTCATCAGCGGAAATAATGGCCTTCTTAATGTCATTTATCCAGGAGACGAGATCTCTAAAATCGGCCAAGAAGCGATGGAGAGCATATGATTCCTCTAATCTCTCGCGACGTTCTTTCGCCTTGGCTGTGAGGCTTTGCCAGTAGTCCTCAATCTCAGCACGCTTGGCCTGGATTTGGTCGCCATGATCTCCATGAATGGCACACAACCTATCTGCCTCTTTTCCTAAAGTCGAAACTTTATCTTCCAGTGCTGCCAAATCTCTCTCTACACCTTCATGTTTACGTTGCAAAGCTTGTCACACTTGCCAAATCTCTACCATAATCATCTGATGACAAAACTACATCTTTTCAGAAATCCAGGCAACCCTAAATAAGTAAAAACACAATAATTACATTATGTGAGGGAATATCTTTGTGAACACAAAAAGTTATAAGTGTTATATTATACCAGGCTAGATAATTTTTGAGAGGAAAATTTTTTTCTGGTCTAATGATTTTAAAAAATGGGATCCGAGTTTTTTGCATTTTCTGAGAATATTTACCATTCCTAATGTAACTTTTTTTACGCAATTAGAAAGTAAAGCTTTTAACTAACAAAACAACCACCGACTTTTTAAAAATGCCTATATTTTGACACGTGAATTTTCGATTAAAAATAAGGGTACTTTTTGATATTAAATCAAAAATAATGTGAAAAATAAATATTTAAATCAAAAAAATTAGAGTGCATTTAGAAACATGGAAAAGGTACGTTTTTACCAAATTTTGTAGAAATAATTGATTTTTTGTAAAAGATAAAAATAAAACCAAAAACTTGGTCATTTGAATTTTTCACATAAATTTTAAGGTTATGAAAAAAAGCTTAGATACAGAAGTTGTAGATCTTTACATTGCCTATAACTTTGCCTCTTAACTTTTTTCCATAGGACTTGTAGTGTGGCCAAACCTCCCCCTCCTCTCCCCTTCCCAAACTTAAATCGCCTGTAATTTATTTTTCATTTAATTTTTGTTATATTCTCTACCTTCTTCAATGGGTTTCATCCTACTATATATTTTTTTTACTTTTTATCTCTTTTAAAGGTTTCGGCACTGGTCTATATTGCTTATAGTAAAAATTAATTGATCAAAGAAAATTTCTTAGAATACTACTAGTACTACTGAAACTTACTGTCTCATCAGCATCTCTGTTAAATCGTTGAATTTCATGTGCCCCATAGAGCTTGTCTTGACGCATGAGCGTCATCTGCTTCAGACGTTGCCAAGCGTTGTTGAGTTCTTCCTTCCTGTTGCTTATTTGTTCGCGCTCAGGGTGGCCGTCTTGGAGTAGTTTATCAGCCAGCTCGTTGACTTCGGTGACTCGATATTCCTGTCGCAATTAAAAAAAAATTAAAAAGACAATCAAAATATAGTAACACCAACACAAAACCAAAAAAAAAACATATTATAAAGTATTTTGTATTAGCTTACCTGGGAAGCCATATCTTTTGGAACTCGTCGAATTTTCTTTGCAAAACTTCAACATGTTCAAGGTCGTGTCCAAACTCGTCAGTTGATAAAAATGCGCTCTTTTCTGTGATCCAGAACATGACTTCATCACAATGTCTGTAAATGTATCATATTTAGGAAACTAAGATTGGGTCTTTTAAGTATAAGGCCTCGGCTGCGATACCAAGCGGAAGCAGCGAGCGGATAGTGTCAAACCTTTGTACTGGTGGCCGGTACAGGCCAACAATATTTTGTGGTAAACAGCGTTTTTAAACCAGTTTACATACATTAGAAACGCTCCGCTAATAAGATCTCGTTCAGTTTAAGCGGCAAGCAGCAGGGTCATTTTGCTCACGTATAGTGCTGCTGCCTGATTAATTAATACAAAATTATCTTATGCTAACATAAAGATCAAACAGCTCTAACACTCTCCGCTCGCCGCTTGATGCATGTTATCATAGCGGTAGCCTAACAAAAATTATATGACAGCATAGAATTTATTACAAAAGAACCCTAATAAATTTTTATTTTTTTACACCTAATGTCCCTTGGACAACCAGTCTTTCGTAAAATCAGTCACTTGGATAACTGAATTGTTGTCATAGGGCATTTTGATTGTCCTTGGGATATGGTTATATGGCTTAATGATTGACAAGGTAGTTAGCTCTGTTGGTAGTGATCCTGCTTTTTGAACCCGGTTGTTTTGGGTTTGAGTTTTGTGTACATGAGACGTCCCTAATGTGGATTTTTCTGTTTTTTTTTTGTTGAAACTGTTAGGAAGTAGTTAACTATTATTTAAAATAATTAAATATTACAAAAAAGTTGATTGACCCATATAAAAAATATAATATATTTTTTAAATACTTTGCATTGTATAAACATTCCTTCTTACCTTATAAATTGAACCAATACCAAAGCTTGTTGCAACTTCATTCCTTTCTCTGCCAACTTAGACAGGAGTTGTTCCCACAAACGATGGAGTTCTTCAAGACGTCTTCGAATAGTTTCGGATTCATAATGATTTTGGTTGATCATCTCACGTCCTGTGTTGTCCAAAACCACAATGGCGTTGCTGTGAGCAGCAACCTCAGCCTAAAAGAAAATCCTTATAGACTAAATAGCAGCTTTATACTGGGTTCCCGACTACATTTTGACGCATTTTGATCGCAAATAATTTTACAAAGAACAAATAAAGTTATCACAATGTGGTTTTTGCAAAAAGCCTTAGTTTTTTATTAATCAATGGTTGTCACATTTCGTTAACATAAAAAAAATATGACTGATATATGAAAATATAGTTAAATAAGTTTTTTTAACCATGAGAGTTCATTTACCTCAAATGCCTGATGTTTTTGAATTTTAGCTTGCAAGTTGGTGGGATCTTTGTAACTTTCATCGGAAGCAGCTTGTAATTTTTCCAAAATCCAAGACTCCAATTCGTCAGCATCACGTTTAAAGTATTGAAAACGTCTGAAAAGGAGATTTAAAAAAAACATTTACATGATGATATTTACTAGAGTTTAATTTATGGAAGCCAATGTGTTGATAATATACAGCGTGATCCCTAAGCAATAAAATAAAATGAATCTGAAGAATTATGAACTCAAAATAATGGGATTTAATTAATCTTACTTTGGCACAAAAGTTGATAGTAACTAAGATACAGAATCGCTCTGGGCACCGTTTTTGCGATATTTGCGTTTAAGTTACTCCCTATAACTACAACTGTTACATACTAATCATTTAATGTATTCTCCCATTTACTTTTTGGTCACTCAGAGCAATTCTTAAAAAGTATATATTTTTTCTTTGTAGAAAGCAGGCGAGAGCTCATTTAAAATTGTGTAGATAGCATCCTCTAGTTAACACATAATAACTAAAATTAAATTTAAATAGCTTAAGTGAGAAAATCTTTAGATACCGAGTTTCATTACAATATTTAAAATGTATCAAATGTTATCTAAATAAATTATAAATATTTTTTCACTTGGACACCCTCCCTTTTTGGTTATTATTAACTTTTGTACCGAAGTAACTTTAGTCAAATTGCATTGTTTTGATTTTAAAATTTTACAGATAAATTTAAGCCCATTACTTGGGGCCACCCTCTACAATGCGTGTAAAAAACAAAAGGAAATAAGCTGTTTTAAGTTAATTTATTGTTATGAAATTATTTTAACAGCTTCTACTTGCCTAGAATCTTCTAATTTTTCCCTCTTAGCCCTGGCATCAGCTTTAAAGTTGTCATATCTGGTCAATACTTGCTGACGCCTCTCTTGGATGTCTTCGGCGGTCTCGAGGATTTTAACCTCCTTTGGAGGTGGAATTTGATCCATGGTTTTGGTACCTAATTTTATTTATCCTTATGTTGCAGTAAGTCGTATCTAGCTGTGCTGTAAAAGAATGATTATATTAAGTTAATAATGGGTATTTTCACTCTTTAAAATGTAAATGTAAGAAACATGGGAATAACAGAGAACACCTGAGATATAGTATACATTAGGTACACTTTATGTAATTCAAACTGAAAAATTAAACTATTTTAAAATATCATGGCTATATTTAGGTATCTTACCTTACAAATCAATCAAACAAATAATTCAAGGAACACATAATTACATTTATCTGTAAGCATGTTACTTGTAAATTATCAAGTTATTGTTAGGTTTATCTAAGTTTGCATTAGATAGATCTAAAAGTCCTATTACAAATTACAACAACTCAAGTGTTTTTCATGTTAAAACACCGACAAATTAAAAAAAGTTACTTATTTTAAAAATCAGCCAATAAATGTTATCAGCTTTAAGAAAATACCACATTTAATTTATCTAACTTTATTATTTTCAGAAATATGACCATCCAAATAAGGTATTCATGTAATTATTAAAGTAGCACCAGTTTGTAGTAGGTGAAGGTATTGATTTAAGAATCTAGGATTATTTATTTATTAATAATGCATTACAGAGTTTCCTCCAAATAGTATATGAAAAAATAGTACAAATACATAAAAAAACCTTATACAACACCTGTGCAATAAAACATAGTGTAACCTTTAACAGTATACCGGGTGATGCATATCCGGGCGGGACATTGGAAATCCCATGTAATTTTTAATGGGGTCAATTATTGGCTCCCTTAATTATTTTAGAGAAAAATTCTATTGAAGTTTATGGAAGAGCATGCAAATCTACGTCCATGGTAAAAACTTTAGATTTTTCGGTTAACCCGTTTGCTAGTTAGATGCTAATATATTTTTAAAAATGTTACATTATTATGTGATTATCGCCTCATATTTATGAACAACAATAAAAATACCAGTTAGCGTGACATATTGTTGTCATTTTGAAATTGAATGCTTTATTATTATCAAAAAATCGTAGAGCAAAAAGATTAACCATGAGTTATACTACTGAAGAAAAAGTATTTATGATTAAATGGTACTATCAAGGAAATAGTTACCAAAAGGTATCAGACATGTTCGCTGCTCAGTATCCGAATAGACCGATACCCGGAAAATCAACAGTCGATAGGACAATCAAAAAATTTGCGACCAAAGGCACAGTGATAAATAACTGCAGATGTGAAGCTAGGGAGTATCAACGAGAAGAAAATGTAAGAGATGATAGAGACTTGGAAATTTTATTGCACATGGAAGAAAATGAAGGGAAGGTGAGTATAAGGAAACTTCAGGATATCATAGGAAAAGATCAATCAACAGTGCTCCGGATTTTGAGAAGGCAGTAATACATTCCATATAAATATGAAAGACATCAAGAGCTAATGGATGGGGATGAAATACGACGGTAGGAATTTTGTTTTGACATGATGGAAAGGGCAAACATGGACAGAAATTTTTTAGAAATATTTGTTTTACTGATGAGTGCACCTTTACGTTAAACAATGAATGAAGCCAATCATCAAAATTACCGATACTGGAGCAAAGAAAACCAACACAGATTTGTCGAAACGAGGACGGAATATCCACAGAAAGTAAATGTTTGGGCGGGGATGTTCGGACAACATATTATTGAACCATTTTTTCTTAATCAAAATTTGAATGCAGAATTTTATTTGAAACTACTCGAAGAACTAATTTTACCCGCTTTAAATGATGTATCCAGGGAAAATCAGGAAATTTGGTACCAAATGGATGACTGCCTGCCACATAATACCCTGGCTGTTCGGGAATATTTACACAATGCTTTTAATGGACATGTTATTGGCCTACATCACACCATAAATTGGCCAGCCAGGTCTCCTGATATTTCGACAAATGACTTCTTCCTCTGGGGCCATTTAAAAAGCATGATATACAAGGATAAAAATTACTCTAATCTAGATGAGTTAAAAAATGCTATTTCTGCAGAATGCAATAAAATTTCAATTTACCAGTTAGCCAATGTAAGAAGACAATTTTATGAACGTCTGAGTTATTGTCTAGCAGTCAATGGAGGAATATTTGAAAATTTTCTTAAATCTTAAGTTTATTTCCAACATATTAATTATTGTAATAATATTAATAATTTATTGAAGCATGTAAATATGATAAATGTCATAAGTTCTTGAAATTTGTTACTCTAGTTTAGTTTAACTTAACCTAATTCGTTTGTATAAATACAACTTTAATCTTTTCACTGTATTTTTTGATAATAATAAAGCACTAAATTTTAAAATGACAACCATATGTCACGCTAACTGGTATTTTTATTGTTGTTCATAAATATGAGGCGATAATAACATAATAATTTAACAATTTTAAAAAATATATTAGCATCTAACTAGCAAACGGGTTAACCGAAAAATCTAAAGTTTTTACCATGGACGTACATTTACATGCTCTTCAATAAACTTCAATTATAATTTTTCTCTAACATAATTAGGGAAGCCAATAATTGACCCAATAAAAATTACATGGGATTTCCTATGTCCCGCCTGGCGATGCATCACCCGGTCTATACATGTACATATTAAAACCAAAAGTTAAAATTGATCACAATACTACATGTGAAACAATACATACTTAAGGAGAAAAAATGAAGCTTAGAATAGTAAGCATTGTAATTCCTCATCATGCGATCTAAAAAACAATTTGACCATATTTAATTCAATGCAAACCCTCAAGAAACCATCTTTGGTCTCGTGTCTGTAGGACTGGAATTCTACAATTTACTTTTTAAAGCATTTCACTGCAGTCTACGCATATATCAATAATTTAACTAGAAAAAGCCATTAAGTACTTGTTAGGAGCTTCAAAATGATGTGCCACAAGACCCCCTTCCATTCAATTTTTTTACACCCTTCAGTTTATGGACCAATATTTTAAAGAGCTGGTGATTGTTTCTACCCTTCCAGAAAAAAGTAACGAAATTATTTATTTCTGAATGTTAAGAATATTTAACACTTTTCAAAGTATGATAAAATTTTACACTATACCGGGTGTACACGAGATTACTAGCAAGCCTGTTATTGTCACACGGTATTAATATTTTGGTTGGATATATGGTTTTTTTCACCCTTTCGGGGTCATCCCACCCAGGTCCGACGACCGCCCCCTAGGTGGTGCACTGCAGCCTGAAGGCTTATTGTACCTTGACCCCTACTCCTTCTCATTCACACACCATTCATTCCATAACTTGGATGGTTGTTGCTCAGTCCGCATCCCCGAGCAGAACACCGTGTGTCACTGCCCAAAACACCGCCGTTGCCGGACACCCATCCAAATTATGGGCGCGCATTTCACTGCTTCACTTCGGAGATCGACGCTTGCCGATACAACCGAAGCAGCCACAAGCGCGCCTTGGATATATGGTTGGATGGGATGTAGTTTTCTGATGTTTCAGATTTTATGTGGCAAATCAGGTTTAACTGAAAGTGCTCTTAACTTTGCTATTTTAAATGGAACACCCTTATTAAAAAAGCATACTGTGGCTTGAGAATTATTTATGCTAACCGGGAAATTCTTTCCAAGAAACTAAAAGTCATGCTTGTTGAAACCCTGGTACTTTCTTTTTTAATTATTGTTCATTTGTTTATGGTCCGTTCTTGACGTTGAGTAACGGAAGGAGGATCCAGCGGGTACAAAATTCGTGTTGTGGTCTTGTGTGTTTTCTGCGCAAGTTTGACCATATATCGGAAGGCATCAGGGATTTAAAATTGCTAAATATAGAGAATAGCAGAAGATTGCAGTTTGCGGCCTTCTTGCACAAAATTATGAATACTGGCATTCCTGCTTATATGTGCGAAACTTGTGTCACCGGATACCCTTCACAATAGAACTATACGGACCGGAAATATGTTGGCAATACCGCGACACTTAACAGCTTTGTTTTGGAGTGGCTTTACCTATCAGGCTGCAAGTCTTTTTAATAAATTACCCCGTGATATTAAATCGTTGGGTGTTATTAGGGAGATACCGAGCGTTCCTACTTCAAAAACAGTAGGTTTAGGCATAAGCATATTGTGTTTTCTGGTAGGTTGAATGTGTGAGTAAGAGTGAGTGAGCTTAGTATGTAATATATGTGACTGCAATTTTCATACAGGAATGTATATTATTTTTGTATAAGAACCGAAACTTATTCCAGAGCAGCTCCCCACCAATGTATATTCGTCCAGAAATATTAACTACATCTATCCTAGACATAGATTAACAATGACTGAAAATGCAGCATATTATAATTGTATAAAATTATTTAATCATTTGCCTATGAACATAAAGACAATTGACAATATTAATATGTTAAAAAAAAACTGTTTAATTTGTTAGTAACTATTGAACCCTATACTGTTGCTGAATATTTTGAATATGTCAGAAATTTGTAGATATAAGAACATTGTTATTTTTGTGGGTGGTATAGATTTTTTTGTTGACGTTATTTCCTTTTATGTTTTAACCTTACGGTGCAACATACTTTTGAAATAAAGATTGTTATTATTATTATTATTATTATTATATGTAGTTTTAGGATTAGGATATTAGTAAAAAACTTTTGTAATTTTTTTTCATGGGATCATTTATTTTTAAATTTATATTTGAATATTACATTTATCAAGCTGTTATTATCTTTGAATAAATTCCAGCCTGTTAGGGGTGAAGTAGTCAGTTTTTTATTGGCTAAATATCGGCCTAATATGGTTGGCTGTGATAAGGTTAATTTTTTAAATAATGATTTTATATACCGATTCAACTTTTTGTACTGATTGTAACCTTGTCACCCAATAAAAGACGTTTCTTATATATTATTATTATTATATATTTTTTCCAAAAATAAATTTTACAGGCAATTGCAAGAAATACATGTAAAACATACAGTAGTGGAAAAAAGTATGGAAAGTTTTTAAGATTACGATCATTTTTTGTTTCTGCAATATTATTTCCGCATACACAGAATTAGAATATAAATTGATGTAGTATTATTTATTTTTTTAGAAAATTGTTTTTGTTAGGATTCTTGTTTTTAAATAATACGAAATTTTCAAAAAACAGTTGGAAAAAGTATGGGAACTTTTATTATTTCATAAAAAAAAATGTTACAAACATATGATTGACACTTTTTTAGTATTTTGTAGAATACCCTTTAGCATCTAAGACTGCCTGGCACCTTTTAGGCATAGAGTCAACCAATTTTTGAAGTGTCTCTACAGGAATTTGGGACCACTCTGATTTAATAATATTAAACAGTTGTTGTTGATTTTTGATATTAGAATGAATTCGAATACGGCGATCTAAGACGTCCCAAAGATGTTCAATAGGATTTAAGTCTGGGGATTGAGATGGCCATTCAAGTACAGTTATGTTTTTCTCACCAAACCAATCTTTTACTAACTTAGATGAATGTTTTGGGTCATTGTCCTGTTGAAAAATCCATCGCAATGGCATATCTTCTTCTGCAAATGGTAACATTGTATTTTCCAATATCTCTTTGTATTGAAATCGGTCCATTTTACCCTGCACTTGAATGATTGGTCCTGTCCCAGATCGAGAAAAACATCCCCAGACCATTATGTTCCCTCCTCCATGCTTCACAGTAGGAATTTGGTACTTTGCTTTGAATCTTGCGCCAGCCGGTCTTCTTATATATCGTCTGCCATCAGATCCAAATAGTGAAAATTTACTTTCGTCACTCCACAGAACGGTATTCCATTTTTCTTGAGACCAATTAATGTGAGCTCTAGCAAATTCCATTCGAGCCTTTCTATTTTTTTTGGACAAAAGCGGCTTTTTAACAGCGACTCTTCCATAAAGCCCTCCATCAAGTAGACGGTTTCTTACGGTTCTACTTGTCACGTTAACACCAAATTGCTCAGAGATTTCAGTGGTAATTTGACTGGAAGTTTTTCTGGGATCAAGTTTTGAGATCCTTAAAATAGTTTTATCAATTCGGGAAGTAGTTTTACGAGGTCTTCCCGACTTCGGCGCAGTTCTTACATCACCACGACTTTCATATTTTTGTATTATTTTCGTTACCGCACTTTTAGTAATATTTAGAGATTTTGCAATTTTTGATTTTTTTCTTCCCATTTTAAATAAGTCAACAATTTTTTGTTTAAAGTCATTTGAAAAATAACGGTGCCTTGGCATGATAAATTTAATAAATTAATACCGTACACGATATTTGCTCTGTAGAACTAAGACTAAATTTTTTAGAACCTAAAATATGAATAGTTTCCATACTTATTTCCAACCACAAATTCCTTATCACAAAAAAAAACATAAACAAAATTTCTTCTTGAATTCCTAAACACGATAATATGTACTTCAGTGGCATTCCTACATTTTAGCAAACATTAAAAGGTTCCTGACAAATTTATTATTTAATTATACGAACAATCTTAAAAGTTTCCATACATTTTTCCACTACTGTACATTATAGCTATGTTAATTAGCTTTTGGGAAAATGGCGTTCGAAGATGTCATGTTAAACAAATGATGGTACAAAAGAGCTAATGCGATTTTTTACACATATTTAATGAATCTTATACCTAATTACCGTTAAAATACAATTCATTCCCGATTTTACCGGAAGTGCCACAGAAATTGACTTTCGGTAGTAAAAACTTGAATAATTTAAATGGAAACCATACCTTAAGCTTTAAATTTAAACTTAGCACTTTTACATTCATTAATCTTTTTCATTAATTATATCCTATCCTTAAACCTAATAGTTTTTAAGTTATTAATAGTGAAACATTAAAAAATATATGTATTTTCTTCGCAATTTTTAAGGCAGCTTAGCGTTTTACTATTAATATATACAGGGTGTTTCACAACTTATCCGACAAACTTTAAGGGCTAATTTTACAATAAAAATATGAAAAAACTTAATATGAAATATGTCTTAGTTTTTGAACTACAGGGTGTTAATAATTTTTAAAAAAAAATGTGTTTTTTCTTAATAACTTTTATACCAATTTAGATATTTTTAAAAAATTTGGGGGCGCCTCTTATGCACCTAAAGACATTTTTTGATGTACAAAAAAATTACCAGTGTCGTTCATGAGGGGTTAAAGGTAAATATTTTGAAGAAAAAATGGTACGCCACTGCATTTTTCTAAAATAAAATTATTTTTTAAAATGCCCATTTAGTTTGACACAAATTTGATCTCTTCACTTTTTTCATTAGATGCACGGTTTTGGCGTAAATAAATAAAAATAATTTCTCGGCATGGTTAAATTTTTTGTAAATTTGAAAAGAAAACTCGACAAGGGCACTATGTCAGAAACAACATTTTTAATAAAAAATGGTACGCCACTGCATTTTTCTTAAATAACTATTTTTTAAATGCATTTTTTTTGGAACAAATTTTATCTCTTGACTTTTTTTTATTTGATGCACAGTTTTCGCGTAAATAAATAAAAACAATTTCTCGGCATGGTCATTTCGTATTAATAATAAAATATCAAATTTTAAGTAAAAATAACCTTTGTTTTTATTCTTCAATTAGATAGGGATTTGACCATGCCTAAAAATGGTTTTAATTTATTTACGCGAAAGCAGTGCAGTAAATAAAAAAAGGTCGAAAAAAAGTCAAGATATCAAATTTGTTACAAACTAAACAGGCATTTTAAAAATATTTTTATTTAAGAAAATGCAGTGGCGTACCCTTTTTTATTAAAAATATTTACCTTAAACCCTTCATGGACGACATTAGTAGGGGAAGGTGTTGTACCTCTGGACAAAATTCATATAATATTAAATATATCTTAAAATATAGTATTGAGGAAAACAACTCATAAACCATTAAAAACAAACATCTTTTTTACACTATTCTTTAATATAGTGAGAATAAAATATGTAACCGAAATTTTATTAACTCTTGTTTTTAGTAGAGCTACAAAGTGTCCAGAGGTACATGTATGCATTGTACCTCTGGACTGCATGCTTGTACCTTTGGACAAACTTTAAAATAAGTTAAAAAAACGTTTATTACTTTTTGTTACCAATTTATTCTGCAAAAGTGCAAATGTTACATTAAATGAACCAAAAATTCTAAACTGCAGCTAGTTTTCCCTATTAACCTAAATTATAAGCTTCAAAATCTACATTAAAGGATATGAGTGAAATCTGTCGTTCAGATCCTCCTTCACACTTAGGCGTTGGTAGTTTTCTTACAATGTCGGATGATGGAATATCATAAATTTCTTTTTCAGATTTTGAAAATTTTTTGGTTGTGTAGCCTTTTTATAATACATAATTTTAAAATAATCATCAGATAAAACTTCTAACACTTCAGCAATAAAATGTTGCACATTTTTCTTGCCTTTAATTTTGACCAAAATAAAATGTCCTGAAGAAATGTCTGATTCTGTCTCAGGTATATCTTCTCTGTTATCAGAACTTTCACTGTCACTTTCTGTTGTAGGTAAGGATTCCTCCTCATCTGAACTTTCAGCTAACACTTTTCTTGTAATTTTCGTTACATTTCTTTTTTTCGATTCTCTCTGCATTTTTTCCTCTTCAATCATATTTTTTTCTGGTGTCCATGTTAAAATTCTTGTTTTCCCTTTTTCCGTCCCCCTGTTGATTTTCTCTGCTCTGCTTTTAGAAAAGGCCTAATATCTTCAGGTGAAATAAAGTTTTTTTACAACTTGGACCAGGTTGTGGAGATGTAGCACCATTAAGACTTTCATTTTGGTTTATAACTGGATTATTGGGTGCTGGGCGATCAGTTACGTAAGAGGGAAGAAATTCGTCATGCCTAAAAATATCTGCATTAAAAGGACAAATGCCAGTAGCTGCAAATCCATTTATGATATTTTGAGGCACATAAGCCTTTGGATAAGCCTTCCCAACTATTTCTGAAATCTGATACAGCGTAAGTGGCTTTCCTGGATTTTGTAAAAGCCAATCGTTTACAGCCTGGTTATAATAGGTTTTATAAGGTCCAAAACCGTTCGATCTAACGGCTGTAATTTATGTGACGTGTGAGGTGGAAATGTCAATAATTCTACACCATTTTGTTTAGCTAAATTTATAACTGGGATACTGATATGGCTTTCGTGGTTATCAAATATGACAAGAATTGGCTTTTCTTTAGATGGCTTGACTTCATTTATAAAATGTTTCATGTATTCTAAGAAAAGTGTTTCATTTGACCAGCCTGATGGATTAGCTGCTCCAATAGTCCCAGGAGGGGCCTTATTCAACATATATTCTTTAAAATGGACTCGGGGGAATATAAGCATGGGTGGCACCTGATTTCCCACAGCATTAATTGCTGATATCATGGTAACGTTAAATCCCCTTTCACCCGATGTCATACTGCCTAACTGCTTGATCCCTTTTGGCGCAAAAATTTTTGGTGGCTTGTGGACGTTGGTATTGCCTAAAATAGGAAATTTTTTTAGTAAAGGACATTCATGAATATTTTTAGTGACTTTACCAGTTTCATCAATGTTGTATATCTGACTAGGTCCAAATTTGTATTTCTCCAGAAGGGTACGAAGATTATCGAAAAATGTTGAAACATTATTCCTATTAAAACTGGTAGATCGTGCCAGGCTAGTGGATTCTGGTGTTCGCAGACTGATTGAAGGATGCCTTTTTTGAAAACTTCTTAGCCATTCCCTACCTGCCGCCTTGGAGTTTTGCCAGTTTTGGGGTATTTTTTTATTATTTTGAATGGCATATGAGTAAGCTAATGGGAGCACTTCCTTTTTGTAAGCCCGTACTGCATCTTAGCCGCTTTTTTTAAATAACCTTCTAATTCCATTTCTTCTTCTTTGGAAAAACTTGTTTCA
Source organism: Listronotus bonariensis (assembly GCA_014170235.1). NCBI lineage: Eukaryota > Metazoa > Arthropoda > Insecta > Coleoptera > Curculionidae > Listronotus > Listronotus bonariensis. Next base: position 55,709 of record JACEGR010000967.1, on the reverse strand, counting down.
CGGCATTTGAGGGCATATATGTAAAATCGGTTTTGCCTGACTCTTTATGTTTGTTGACATAAACACATAGCGTGGATTTAGTTACATTAAAAACTTCAGCTGCATGCCTTAACTTCATATTCTCGTTAAGTACGGCATTTACCGCCATTTTTAATTTTTGCGGGTCAATTGGTGGCCGCTTCTTACCTACTTTGCTGCGGGGCATATTTCTAAAAATGCAACAAATAATTTAAACTACTTTAGTATTAAATTTTAAACCTAAATGTTATATAAACAAATTGCTTGTACCTCTGGACTTGTCCAGAGGTACGTGCAATTTGTTGTCCAAAGGTACAACCTAGGTACATTTTTTAAAAATATGTCGGTATTTTTTGCTATAGGTAACATTTAGATATTAATTTTTTACATATGGAACAACAATAATATAAGTACTTACCTTGATTATAAAGAAACTCCCAATCACTAAATAACAACAAATTAAATTAGAAAACTTTGGAGCACTAAAATTTACTCTACACAGCGTTAAATAGAAATACAAGTCTGGACAGGCGTTTAAACGAGGAAATGACTTAGGGCGACATCTATTAGCTCAATTTGTATTGTTCTTTATATTTAATTTATGAAGTTGGTTATCAGCCCACCAGATAGCTGTTAATTCAATTTGTCCAGAGGTATATGCGTCCAGAGGTACAACACCTTCCCCTACAATTATTTTTTTCATGTATGCCAAAAAATGTCTTCTGGTGATAAGGAGGCATCCCCAAAAGTTTTTTAAAAATATGTGCATTGGTATAAAAGTTACAAAAAACAATAATTTTTAAAAATTTTATCACCCTGTGGTTTAAAAACTAAGACCTTTAGGACATTATTTATATAAAGTTTTTTCTTATTTTTTATTGTAGAATTTGCCCTTAAAGTTGTCTGATAAGTTGTGAAACCCTTGTATTTGTTTATTTGCCTACATATTTTTTTTTGTTAAGTGATACATCATCTTAATGGACCTTTATGCTTAATGCATTATCAAATTTTAAAACCTCTGGTTTAGTAGAGGAAAGTGGAATACCGGCATTTCCTCTTAAACGGAAACTCACACAAGCAATTAAAGGGGTTTGTCTCTTTTTTTAATGCCCATTTGTGAGTAGAAGAGGTAACATGCCAGTAGTGCAAGCCCTTTCGTCGCTGTAGAAAAGTTTTGTTATATTGCTTTCTCATAACTTTTTAAGGTATTTTAAATATACATATTTTTGTACAGAAAGTGCACAAAATACTGTTGTTTTCTGTTATACCAAAGTTTTTATAGTTTCTTGTTAAATAAGTTTAACTTTTAATGGTGTTTTTATAGTATTCCATACTTGGGTACCTATTCCATATTTACCTACCTTTATCATATTTTAGTTCTTTCTAGAAATCTTTATTAAAATTGATCAATGCAACTTAAAAATGTTTACAAAATAAAGGACAAGTATATAATTGTTAATAATTACTGCAAAAAGTTTTTTATTTATAATCTTTATGCAAATTAAGTGTAAAAAACAAAATGGTATTCCATATTTGGTCACTTTCCTTTATAAAATATTATTGATTTTTATTTAAAAGGGAACCTCAATGTTTGTTTATACAAAGTATTAGTCCTTGACCATCCTTGGAGCCAGAGTTGGATCGTATTCAAATACCTAGTATTCCGAATACATTTTGCCGGTATTCAAATACATTTGTGTACTTTTGAAGTATTGGACAAATACTTTTCTTGAGAATTCGAATACCGAGTAGTTCTGAGTATTCGAATACCGGAATGCGCAAGCAGTATTCGAATATTAAAATTGTCAGTAGTAGAATACCAAAACGGAATAAAAAGTAAAAAGACCTTTTTTTTTTGCTCTTAAAATTTTTAATGGTAACAGTGCCGAATAGGGTTTTCTGCCGTTTTTAAGATTTTTTAAAAAAGTGATACTTACTGATTTTAGACCCTCTTCTAAATACAATACAAGTGGCGCTGATCCAAAATATCCCGTTTTTAATTAATTATAACTAAAGAAACTTTCGGGACCGGGGAGTGAATAGGGGTGCTGGGCGGGGTAAAATGAGTAAAATGAGTGAATGTTTGCCAAGATCACATACAGAATTAAGTAAAAATTATATTTTTTCCGAATATTTTTGATGAAAAATAAGAAATTTAAAAGAAAATGAAAAAACTTAATTTATAACCTCAAACTAGCAAACAAGGTTAAAGAAACGTCATTTATTGAAAGTCAAATATGAAGAACATTTGGCAACATTAAAAATATGTCAAAGGGATATAAATTTTTTTAATTCCTTAAAAATGCCAATTTAAAAAAAAAAGAGACTTGACTAACAAGAACTAACCTGACCGTGACTTCGGTCACGTTGAATTTTATTTTAAAAAATCCTCTACATATAGAACTCGGATGCGTAAAGTTGCCGATGTTGCCAAATGTTCAAATTAAAAGTGACAAACTTTCGAAAAATCTAAATTTTTGTTTTTTACAAAAAATACAAAACATTTTATAACAGCGCCATTATATTATGACGAAGAACAAATAGAAGATAACATGTAAGCCAAAATTTTTAAAAAATCTTAAAATTGGCAGAAAACCCTATTCGGCATAATTACCTTTTTAATGGTCGGTTTTTTTCGTTGCCTAGTATTCGAATCTTTTATTTCCAGTATTCGAATACTTTTTTCTTCCACATATTCAAATATTTGGTATTTGAATACTTTCTTTTCCGGTTTTCGGTTAATACCGATTTTCAGTATTCAACCCAACCCTACTTGGTAGGTACTGCAAAAATTTGTACATAAAAAGAAAAAAATACATTTTTCCGAAATTACAGAAATTACAAAACATTTACATTGACCTGGATGTGGAGCTGTGGATTTGGACTGATTTTGACAAAAAAAAAAAAAGATAAAAATACCTTATCAATAATTATGAGACATATAAAAAGCTAAAATTAATTTAATCAAAAGCAGTTAAACCCAATTTAAGCATGACATAATAGCAGTACTATGACCTCATCTCTACAGCAGGCCAGAAAAATACAGCATATTACACCTCTATTGATTTAACGTCTGTGACCTAGAAAATTTAATTTGTTTACTGCATTCCTTATATGCAGTAAAAATAATTCAGAGGATCAATAAAACAGTCGGAGAGGTCGCAATATATACAATAAGCGAATCTATAAATAAAATCTGGTAAAATAGGGGCTGTTTAATTTTAAAATAAACTAAATAAACATATCCGTTGTGGAATTACTTCGTCCATGGAGCTGTTAAGAGTCTATTTACGACAAACCCTATTATGATTTTTAATGCCATGAAAAAGGATAGAAAATAAAATTTCAGCAAAAGTTTTTGAAAGCTAGTTATTAAACATATCTGAAAATTTATTAAAGTAAAGTAGAAAACATAGTACAGAATATAGGCAAGTGCGGTAAGAAATGTGTAAAAACGGATTAATGATACAATATTGCCCCAAACAACTGTTCATAAACTTATTTCTTGGGTGTGGTGAAAGCTTCACTTTAAATTGATTACTTAAAAAGTCAAAGAAGAATTTAATAATTTACTTACCAACTTGTCAAATGAATATTATAAAACCACAATTTTTTAATATATTATTTAAAGTAACCACAATATTTTAAATATTTTAAGTTTTTTAATCAAAACGGCACCGCACCCAGCTACTCTAGTGACATCTGACAGCACTCTGACAGCGATTGGCGATGACGTCAATTTCCTTCCCTATGCCACTCAGTGTTGCCAGCTTTCTCTTTCTTGTGTATTTTGTGGCGAAATTGTACACTTTGTGCTTGCAATTTCTGCCAATGTATGTGAATGAGACCACAGAACTTTAAAAAGAAAGTTCTTTTTAGAGTTCTGTGAAATAAGACGGTCGAAAGTTAGACAACATTTGCTTCACCTTTCACTGCGTCATTGTTATCTTGAAAGATTTAGATCTATGCTTTCTTTGCTTAATCTCTATCTGCTATAGTGTTTAAGACACTGAAATTCAATAGCATCAAGCTGGCAAAAACGTGTATACCAATAAAAAATAAATTATATGTTTTAGCATCAGTGGCACGGCAGTTTTACCGTACAACAAAATAAGACAAGGGGTTTTAAGAGCTCTATAATACGGTAAAAGATGTACTTGGTCCTGTTACACATGAGCCGTAGAAACGCCCAAATCAATTCAATAAAATTATTTTTTAATGCATTTATTAAAAAATTGTAAATGTAAAACAGTAGATCTACCGCGAGAAAAGTAAATCTGGCAACACTGTTCAAATTTACAATAATAGAGAGTTATAGGTACCTGTTTTAGCGCTAACGTACGTAAAGCGGTATTTACTGTTATTTTTCGAAGATATGATGGAAGACTATCTCTGTTCACTATAAATTGAGAAAAACACCTAAAACAAGAATATAATTTCATTGGTTTAAAAATCAGTAACCCTAGTTACCACAATAAAAATGCATTTTATTGGTTTTAAACTACTGTGTCCGGAGTCACTAGGTATTAATTATCAATTTATAGTGGCCAAAGTCAAAGTGTGTTATAGCCTACGGCTGGGCGTATACGCTTGGTTTCCTGATTCGGTTTTCGGATCAGGAAATCAGATTCGGAAATTCGTGTGCCCAGCGCAAACATCCGTTTTTCTTGTATTAGGAATTTATAACTGTCAGTTCTAATAGAGACGTTTCTGTGAAAGCACAAATAACGAAGACAATTAATTGATTGCTATTGCACCTTTACTGGTGCTGGATATAAAGACGAAGAGAAAACGACGTTACTGGGTACATCGAACGTGGGGTTTTTTCCGTTCGGAAATAGTAAGGACGTGTCATAAATAACCTACATTTAGATCCGCAGTGGCAAGAAGCATTTTTCGGATTTTTACGACCTCGCGCAGTAAACAAATGGACGGATAGACGAACATGCGCACTTAATAGCCTTGGCAAAATACACAGAATCAGGCCTCACACAACCCCCACTTTCGCCGAAAAAGCCTTTGCGTATACAGCTCTGAGTGGCTTTCCAGTGACGCAAATAGAGCGCTCCCGAGTAGCTCAGGAGCATTTCGTTCTACTTTATGGCGTTCCAGTGACGGAAAGTATTATGCACCTGAGCTACTCCGTTTTTCTTTCCCCTTGCCCCTCATGCACCAACCCCTCTTTTGGTTTTTGTGCTTCAAACATGTTTTTTTATGATTAAGAATGGATTTTTTAAAATTATTTATTTAAAATGGAATTAGATATTAAAAAGAGATTATTATTACAAGGCCAAGAAAGGTTAAAAACAACGAAATTTTAAAATTTCTTAAAGTATCTCTCTTTCTTTGTCTAAAGATGCGTTCCAGTGACTAACTTTTTAGAGCAGTTCAAGAGCTTCAAGCCCTGGAGCGTGAAGCACAAAAATTTTCGTCACTGGAAAGCAACCCTGCTTCTATATCATTATTAGATCAAAGATGTATCGCTTAATGAATTGACGCTTGCTGAGGTTTTTACTAAGATTAATAATGTTCCTAACACTCTATCTGTAGGTCCTGACAAAATTCCAAATGTATTTCTAAAGAACTGTGTATATACCCTATCCAGGCCTCTTCAACAGATTTTCAACATGTCATTGGAATCAGAGATTTTTCCGGAGGTATGGAAACATAGCTACATATCACCGATTTTTAAGTCTGGTGACCTGGAAGATGTTGGAAACTACAGAGGGGTGTGCAACCAGTCAGCGATTCCTAAATTGTTTGACAGCTTGGTTTGTGACCAGTTGAGTTGGTCTTGCCGAGGCTTAATAATCCAACACCAGTTTGGCTTTTCTGATAAAAAAAATCTACCACTGACAACTTGGTACAATATGAAGTTGACTTGTTGGACGCTTTGGAGAACAAAGTCCAAGTAGATGCAATCTATACGGACTTCTCCAAAGCATTCGACAGGGTTAACTTTGATATTTTGCTGGCGAAACTTTTGGCTACCGGATTTGCTCCACATTTGGTAAATTGGCTGTGCAAGTTTTTAAAGGGCCGAACCCAGAGTGTAAAAATTAATAATTTTGTTTCTGACAGTTTTTAGGGTTCTTCGGGTGTGCCTCAGGGGTCTCACTGCGCTGCTCTGTTATTCAATCTGTTCGTGAACGATATTTGTAATGAGCTGCGCCATTCTAAGGTGTGTCTTTTCGCGGATGATTTAAAAATGTACAGAAGGATTGAGTGTCAGAGGGATGCAGTGATGCTTCAAAGAGACTTTTGGATGCTCTATGGGAATGGTCACTGAACAATAATCTTCTACTTAACATTGGGAAATGTAATTATATTAGTTTTTTAGGGGTACGAAGAAATTTAATACATCTTACGTCATAGATAATAAAAGCTTGGGCTATGTAAACAAAATTAAAGATCTAGGTGTTTGGTTTGCGGAAAATCTTAGCTTTGCGGAGCACATTAATAAGGTTAGTCTTAGGGGTATGAGAATGCTTGGTTTTGTACATAGAAGCTGCTCTGAATTCTCACTTGCCACCGCCAGACTTTTGTACTGCTCCTTGGTTAGGCCAATTTTGGAATATTCTACTGTGGTATGGTCACCACAGTATGCTGTTTTGTGTTTAAGCTATCTAATGGTCTCATTGACTGTCCCGACCTTCTATCACTTGTTCAACTTAATGTCCCCTCTTGTAATCTTCGGAATTTTAATTTATACCATATCCGCCCTCATACCACAAACTATGGAATGCACTCACCAATAGATAGAGCTCTTCGTGTGCTGAACACCTTTGGTACACGAGTGGATGTTTTTAACAGCACATTGTCTCAATTTAAATCTAAGATATCTCATATATTATTATATTTTTTTCCATAAGATTGTCATTTATATATTTTACTAAATTTTTTTCTGTTAAATAGAGTATATTATTTTTAATTTCAAAAGGTGATATAAATTGTATCAAATAATAACTGTAAATTTACTGTGGCTGAAGGACTTCGGTCGAAGGCCATTTGGGAAACCAATAAGTACCTAACATATAATAAAAATAAATCTAAGATCAATCGTATATTAATGTGGTCCCAGTAGTATAATTCTTGTGCCACCTTCTAATTATTTTTTTCTACCATAAAATAAAATGTTAAATTGTGTCAGTTATTTTTATTAACTTTATTGTTTGTTGCGTATTGTGATTTTTGTATACCTAATAAAGATTTAAATTGTTTTAATTATCGTTCCGTTAAAGAATGCAGGCGCCATGGAGCACTATTTTTATTTTTAAACGATCCCCAGTTCAGGCAACCAGATATACAAGCAGCTGTATATTTGGTTGCTTATGACTAGAGAGTTTATATTACTCTAATTTTTAGCGTACAGTCAGAGCAAAATAAACCAAGGATTGGTTAATGTGCTCTGGTACAGTTATCTAATTGGCATATTATATCTCTATTGATATTCAAACCGTCAAGCATAAACCTACTAGAATTAGTCTTGCCGATTTGCATTGCAATCAGAAGAGAGACAAGTGCTCCTACTCCAAAAGTATGCCAAATTGCACTTCTTATTTTAATAAATAAATTATAAATTTTAAAAAACACTTGGAAGAGAAAACGGAGCATTTATTTTGGGGAATGTTTATTTGGTTACATAACCACAAATTTAAAGGTACTTTTTGATAGACAGCTTTAACAACATTAATACATAACGGTACGACAACCGGCGAAAAGGTGACGTTGTGATTCCTATTAACTTCCTAGGTGACGCTAGCTACCAGCAAACGTCATCTTGACGTTTATTCATCTGTCAATTTTCTCAAAAATAAACATCTTCATCAGTGATATGGCAGTTTAAAACCCCATTTATCCTGTCTTAAGATCGAAATTCCAGTGATTTTATCTCTCTTAACCATCAGTTAATTTTCCAACTGTAAAGAAAAGTTTGTAACAAGTGTAAAAACCAGTTAATCGCGTCGAAAAGTCGACTTATCCAAGGCGAGTTGCGTCATGTCATTTTGAGACCTTGATCGCTCTGAAGGTTTACGTGTTTAAAAACATACGATTTACTTAATATTTTTTAATTAAAAAGTTGTTAAAGTCTGCAACAAAATGTCCAGTGTTCGTTGCAGTTTGGCTACGGCTGGAAAATATGCGTTTGCGGCCAGAAATAGTAAGCTCCAACAAGGTAAGATATGAAAAAATCGAGATATTATTTTGCATTAATTTTGCAATCATTTATTGATAAACTTGTTGGACAATCTTTTGATTAATATGTCGTAATATTATCACAAAATATTCGCATGTTAAACGTTTCGTTTTGTTTTATGTATTCATGTTGTCAAATTCTTTAATATTTTATTTTTTATTTTCTTTAGGGTTAAAGTTTTAGTTTATTCTGTTTAGTTTTATTTTAAATCTCCCGTCAGAGAGAAAACCTACATTATTATTTTAAACACTATCATAGGTACGGAATTTATGGTAAATTTAGGTTATTTCCCTATTTAAGTTTGATGATAAATATCAAGAGAATGAAACATTGCCAACTAAATTCTTTTCATATTCGTAATCACCTTCCCAAAGGAACCCCATAAATAAAAAAATCATCAAAATTGGCGTGGTGCCTGATAAGTAAACAAATACCCAACAAAATCTTTGTTTTGAAAAAATGATGTACATAGGGTTGCCTCTTCAAATTCAAATTCAAATTTCTTTATTGTGTAAGTTACAAAAAGTTTCCACTCGTCAAAATATATGTCACATAAAAAGTACATTTAATAAAGTTTAAATATTTAAAATTGTCACACAACATGTTAAAAATAGTAAGTTTTTATTTTTATTATTTTTATTACATTTATCTTGACAACGGTGGCAGATTTGCCACCGAAACGTCTTTGATTTTTAATTATCTTTTTACTTGTTTAATATTTTTTTGGTTTTTAGTACTTACAATTTTATTTTGGCGTGTACCCAAATAAATACCATCTATTAAATGAAATAAAAGTTAAGAAACAGACAAAAAACTTAATTTAAAACATAACTAATGCATTGAGGTAAAGCGGAATAAAAACAAGTATTAAAATTTATAATTTAAAAATTCATTTATATTATAAAACGATTTTTTTATTAAGAGTTCCTTGAGGCATGACTTGAACAGCCTAATTGGCCTCTCCCTCATGCTGGTTGGGAGCTTATTAAATAATTTTATCGCTAGATATTCCGGTCTGCTCTGGCACTTCCCCAGACGGCAATGCATTGGCACCAAGTTGGTCTTATTTCTGGTGTCATGATTGTGCACATCCTGATATGTAAGCACATCCTCTCTCTGTCTCACCCAAAGAAGATTTTCTAAAATGAACAATGAGGGAAGTGTCAGAACACCCATTGCAGCAAAAGCACCCCGACAATCATCCCGGTAGCCCAACCCAGAGACGATCCTAATTGCCCTTCTCTGCAATCCAAAGACTTCTTCCGGTTGCGGCACTCATTGTCCCAGCTGCGGGACAAACAGTAATTTCTCCCGGTTTTATAGTGCTGAAATAAAAAGCCAAAAGTTCTGATAAAAAAACAAATGGTATTTTCAAACTTTGAGCAACTAGGTCGCCACACAAAAATGTTATGTCTGTTCCGGTCGAAATCCTAAAAGGATTTTCAGTTTTACATCAAATATTTATACAGATAAATAGAACCGAATAATGATAGAAATATTAAAAAGTCGAAACTAAGTGGTAAATTAAATTTCAAAGTGTCTTGCAAGCAGTTAGCGAAATTTTTGAAAAATGAAGAAAAAGTACTTTTGGAAGCTTTTAAAGTAATAATAATTATATTAAACATTTGTTGATATAATGTACCAGCATGGGGTAAACCGGGTCGTTATACCCCCCTCCCGGAAAAATGTGGTTAATATAGATGAAATGAATAAAAACAATATTTAAGTACAACTTCGCCTATGCCAGTATTCCACTGTACACCACTAATCCGATATGTGTAGGTACGACGCGTTTACTTATTTGCAAGGAAAAATTTTCTTCTTTTCTAGCCCCCCCGCTAAAAATCTCTTATTTAACACAGCACTTTTACTTCTATAATATCTCTTTTCCACACTCCCGGTCATTGACAATAAAAAGGTGGCAAAGGTGGCAATCCTGGATGTATATGGTTTCTTTTTTCATGCTTTCTCTAGTAAAATAGGAATTATATCTCCAATATTTGCTTTAGAACTTTTTCAAACGTGTTTGTGGGCACTAATTTTCCTCTTGTTTAAAAAAAAAATTTTTAAGGGTTTTTTTATAAAATTATCCTTGAATTGAAGATGTTGCAGATATACCATTCTTTGTTTTGATTGCTTTTTAGTTATCAATGTAAGTGGCTGTCAAAATATAAATGAAAACCCTTTACTTAATTAAAAAAAAAATACTTGGCTTTCATGTTGATTCAAAATGAAAATTTTTGAAAATAAATTAATTTATTTAGTTTAATAGATTTTAAAAAATTATGCCTTAACATGACATTAGGTAAATCTCAAGGTAAATCTTTGGTCCAAATTTCCAAGTTAATTAATTTCATATTTTATAAACGTTATTTTAGAATTTAAACTTTCTTTTAAATATGTTTTACCTGACTAAACTTTGATAAACACTGATAGCTAAAATAATTTTATTTGAAACAAAAATGGTGGTGAAAATGGTGTAAGTTCTAATAATAGTAAAGTAAATTTAGAGAGGACTCTCCGGTTTTTTGTGATGGTGTTGAACTGCAACCTGTCATGTGGTAAACACATAAAAATTAATGCAAATAAATTAAACCAGGTTTGAGATAGTTTTAAAATTTTAGGTAAAGAGGTTAATTTTTAAACAAAACAATGATTCACAGATATTTTAAATTTCATAATAGGTATGATATGATATTGTATGGTAACTACTGTGTTTTTAGGTTTAAAGGTCTTAAAACAAGTTTTGAGAAATATCCTTGATCTTAATTTTCAGAGGTTTCCTGAGAAGTAAATTTAAACCAGATGAACTTTTAACTACTGCCACTGTTTGTATACAAAAGTTTATATTCTTTTCTTTAAAAATCAATGTTATTTAGGAGTTGTATGTGGTACAGGGATTTTATTATATTTTGCCACCCACTTTTAACTATAACCAAGAAAGATAAAAAAAAACACCCAGTTTAAAAATTTCATACTTTTTCATCTATTATTTTTGAGCATAAAAAAAGAAACAAATAAACAATAAAAGCTCAAGAAAAATGAAGAGGAAAACTTTTTTAAATGGGACACCCTGTGTATTATGTCATCATTAAAAAGTTTTTTTTTCTCAGTTTTTTGAAAAGCTTAACGAAATTACCACATTTAATATATCTATTAAAAATACATATATTTAAAATACATATTGACACCTTAATTGTAAAACCACCTAACTCCCCAGTTTAAATAAAAAATGTGATGCATCAAAATCATATTTTTTAGTCAAAACTCGAGTTAGGTGGTTTTAAAATTAATTTATTAATAAAAAATGTTATTTTCATGTCATCTTTAGGCCTATTTTGTAAGGCTAAAGATGGTATCACATTTTTTACTAAAATTGGAGTTAGGTGGTTTTACAGTTAAGGTGACAATATGGCCATTTAAATCTGCATATAATTTCCATTACATCTACAGTCACAGTTTAGTACCGTAGGTAGATATAATGGAAGTTATATCTACTATTTTTCAGATTTAACTGGTCATATTTCAAAAATTATTAAAGATAGGTAAATCAAATGTGGCTTTTTTGTAAAGCTTTGTAAAAGACCTTTTTAATTGTGACAGTATAGAGGGTGTTTTAAGTTAAAAAGTTTACTTCTTCATTTTTCTTGAATTTTTGATCTTCATTGGATTCTTTTTTATGCTCAAAAGATAACACAGCCCCACAAAAAAAAGTTGTTGTTCCGAAGGACTAAAGCGTGGTATCCTTTTTTTTTTTGGGTCGCTGAATTTGAATCTGGGGTAGGTTAAACCCCATCAGGTCAAGGTCAAGGTCAAATCATCAACATTTATCTGAAGTAGGCCAAAATCGTAGTATGTTTATGCTTTTGGAGTCGCTGAATCCGACTTCGGGGTCAGTTTGACCCTATCAGGACACGGACAAGGTCATTTTAAGGTCAAATCATAAAAATTCATTTAAAATAGCCCATAAATGTGGTATATTTTGGGATCGCTGAATCCGAATCTAGGGGTCAATTTAGCTACGGATTTGTATTGAGCGACCCGAAAAACCTCAATATATCATGATTTTGGTTCATTTGCGATAACTTCTGATGATTTGACCTTGATATGACCTTGATCCCAACCTCATAGGGTCCATGTGACCACGGATTCGGATTCAGCGACCCCGAAAACATCAAGATGCCATGATTGTGGTCTATTTTCAATAAAATTTAATGATTTGACCTTGACATGACCCTGACCATGACCTGATGAGATCAAACTGACCCCGGATTCGGATTTAAAGATTCCAAAAACATGAAAATACCACGATTGTGGTCCTTTTTTGATGAATTTTGATGATCTGATCATGAAAAGACTTTGGTCTGGTTTTTGGACCTTCAACTTTTTTACTTGTTGGGCTGTGATTGACCTTAAAATGACCTTGACCCTGACCTGATAGGGTCAAACCGACCCCAGATTTGAATTCAGCGACCCCAAAAATATAAAGAAACCGTGGTCTAGTCTTTCGGACCACCAACTTTTTTATTTTGGCTGTGTAATACATGAAAAAGTATGAAACTTTTATACAGGACGTTTTTTTCTGTCATTCTTAATTATAGTTAAAAGTGGATGGCAAAATATAAATAAAAACCCTGTATAGAGTGTGTTTGTGTGAGTTGGCCTTTTATGGAAAACTATTTTATTATTAATTATATAGGAAAAAGTTTTTCTTTATAAAAAGTTCTGCATGGTGCAAAAGCTAAAAACCTAGCCATCAGGTATTAAATTGTCGCAATCAGGTTTAGCCAAAAATGCAATTTTTGCTTAAGAGTAAAGTACCTGTATTTTTTTTAATATCGAAAATTGTTATTAGGTATTGAAAATTAAAAATAACTTTAAAATATGCATTTTACACACACATACATGTTAAATCTCTGTACTGGTGGCCGGTAATGGCTACAATATTTTGTGGTAAGCGGCGTTTTAAATTTAGACTACATATGTACATTAAAAACGCTTCGCTATTAATATTTGTTCATTTCAAGCGGCAGGGATTTTTTGCCCACGTATATTGCAGCCATTTGATTTAAAAATACAATTTTTTTTGGAGCAACATTAAGATCAAAGGTAGCTCTCTTACACTTGCCGCTTGACGCTGGTATCGTAGCTGTAGCCTTGAAGCAGTGCCGCTTGCCGCTCAAACCGAACATATAATATTAGCAACAGTTTCTAATAGATGTAAACTGGCATCAGCTCCCTCTAATCTTATGCATCATCTAAAACTAATTATTAAAGATTATGAAATTTACCACAACATTTTGTTTGTCTTAAAGAAAAAAATTCTGATAAGTTTTTTTAATGCCAATTACAACGAAATAACTAATTTTTTTATACAGTGTGGGCCAAATTAAACTTGCATACTTTTTTTCCTTTTTTACAGAGCTAATAGGCACATATGTTTTCTCTGGGTTTGTCAATTTTGGTCGAATAGATTTAGTCAGGACCGTACTTTTTCCAAAATGATACATTTAACTTCGTTGCAAAAGAAATCGAATTTATCCACAGTACGTTTAATTTTAATTAATTTACTGTTAAGTTGGGTCAGCATCCAACTCAGGAACCATGATAACCTCTTATTTTTGATTTTGAAAGAACACTAATAAAAGTTTCCTGTTAAAATCGGGAGAAATGCATGCTTTTGGGCCGCATCTTTTATCAAGAATACCTAATCATAATTCCTGAATCTTCAAATTATTCACAGATTCGCTTTTACTAAATCATTTCCCATAGTTTGTCTACAAGAAAAACGTATTAGCTCAATTGTAGCTAAATCCGATTTCTTTTGCAACGAGTTTAAATGCATAATTTTGGAAATAGTCCCATAAGTCCGGTCCTGACTAAATCTATTTGACCAAAATTGACAAACCTAGAGAAAACACATCTACCTAATAACCCTGTAAAAATTAAAAGTATAGGCGCAACAAATAAAAAGTTATTGTTACTTAAAGTGTGCAAGTTTAATTTTACCCATCCTGTATATCCCCACTAAACAAAAACTTGTTTATATCGAAAGCGTTTTAATTTATCGACTTGGAACATGAAGTACCTTCTTTGTGGTTAAGGGTTTTAGCTATTCAAAAATACTATTTTTGTTTCTTTATTATACGTAGAGGGTGTAAAATAAAAATAATTCGAACTGTTGTGTTAGGGCTAGTCCGCCCTTGGCAAACTAAAGAATGAAAATGTTTTTCAAGGACACCATTTTATAGGGTCCCAAATAATATTTATGAAATTTAAAAATTATTCAATTATACCAGTCTATAAAAGTTATTCAAGAAAAACCTATTTTTAGCGGTGTCCTTTAAGGATACATATCTCTGTAATGGGCTTTAAAGAAAAAAATTAGAAACTTTTTATATTATTTTCAGGTGTTTTTATGCATCTGAGATATTGCCCACATATTCTGGGACACCCTGTATTTTAACCAACGCTCGCCTCTCTTTTAGGTTAGGATAATTCTATAGTGTCAAAATATTTTAAGGTTTATGCTTTAAAAATACGAAAATAATTTTAACGAAGTGACTAGGGGCACGTTGATGTGCCGCGATTATTTTTTACCGGGCACGTGTATGACGTCACTACTGTCTACTATCCTTATTTTTACTATATTCTCCCTTCTTTTTGCACTAAATTCCTGATATAACACTAAACTGGCACACAATATTTCATTTTACATTAAAAAACCTTTTTAAATCTACTGTTATAAGCCTTTCTTTATTAATATAATAATAGGTTTGCTTTAAATCAAGTCGCTATGTTTGAAACCACTATACACATAGATGTATGCATGGTTGCAGCGTTTTGGGCGTAAAAAAATTAGAATTTAATAAAAAAACGTGTAAAATAACTAAAAAGAGGTTTTTAAGGATGGTCATAAAATATTGTATGCCAATTTAGTGTTATATCAAGAATTTTGTGCAAAAGAAGCGAATATAGCCAAATTAAGGATAGTTTGAATTTCAACTTTGATGATGAATAATGGCACGCTCAGTAGTGACGTCATACACGTGCCCGGTAAAAAATAATCGCGGCACATCAACGTGCCCCTAGTCACTTCGTAATTTTAATGTCGTATTTTTGATAAACAAAAAAGCAAGTGAGCAGATAGAAACTTACACAAGAAGTATTTCAAATTAAATAAATAAATAAATATTTTATTGACGAAACAGGCCATTTTTTAATAAATTCTGTAGGACAATCTAATTATAACAATATTATAAATACTATTAAAATTATGCTACTAAACAACATTAAATACATTTATAAAACTTTAACAAAAAATAAAATAAACTAAGGCAGTCATTAATGATCACAGCAGGACAGGCCCCAACAAGATTCTACATCGATACATCACTATAGAATATTCTCCTCCTCAATAGGGCTTTAACCTAAGTTATTGAATGTGAGAAGAAATCAATGTTGTTGGCAAACTAATTTGCATTACTGCAAAACCTAGTTAGTGATGAGAACATTCCATAGTTCGTTCGATGAAACGGTACATGAAATAGGTTACCATCTCTAACCACTCTTTGTGGAACATTAAAATTAATCAAACTCAGCAAAGTAGGGCAGTCAATTTGACCATTGACAATCTTAAAAAGAGTGCAAATATCCAAGAATAATCTCCTCGATTGAAGATCTGGGAGTTGTAAAGATTTCATCAGGTTACTGTAGTTCACATCATCTATGGGGATCCCCAATTTAAATACAACAAATCTTAAAAATTTTCTCTGCGCTCTTTCCAAGGAGTCTATAAATTAAAAAAATAGTTTACTTTAAAATTGCGGCCAGAAAAACTTTAAGCCAAAAGAATTTTAACGATTTGACCATTAGCCTAAAACAATTTGTCGTACCAGAAAATTATATTTTTTTTTTAAATTGAACCTTGTAATTTGGATGAGTATTCTTTAAAAACGATTATAATTCTTACTACTCCTATTATTATTATTATTTGTACATGATCCTCTATTTAACTTAATAAGGTTGGTCAATTACTTTGCCAAGGTTTCTGTTTACCTTTCTGAATACGTTTATCTTCAATTATTGCATTATACAAGTACACAAAATTGTACAGGTTACACTTGAACCAATTTCGTTACGAGAAATTTATGTTTATGATTCATGTAAATTACTTTTTTACGGTTTTCTTCTGATATTTAAAAGTCGCGGGTTTTTAGAATATTAAGCTGGATTAATAGATTGACGGTTCTGTTTCGGTTTGCTGTTTGACGTTTTCATTTAGAAGATGAACAACAGCTTTCTATTTGTCAATTTATATTTTTGGTAAGGGAGCCCAAGAGGGGATTTTTGAAGTTACTACAGCACGCCAGAAAAATATACCGGAGGATACCTTGTACCCGATTAAATTACTCCCCCAAATATCAGCCCCGTATACAGGGGTGATCATAAAAAACCAATTATATATCCATCAGAAATTGTCGTGCGCGTCAGATTAAGATAGGTTAAGTTAATTACATGCTAAAGAGTGTATATTCCACTAAACTGACAATTTGAGAGTGACGTAAAGAAAGCGGAGGGCTACAAAGTTAAAAAAAAACGTCATTTTGACATTTTTTTTATTTTGAAGAAAATAATTCAAGTATAACGAAAAATATACAGGGTGATTCAAAAATCGATCACGAAACTTAAGGGAGTGATTCTACTTGACAAAATAAGGGTAGAGCTTTATATAATTTTTTTCAAAATGTCATTCGTTTTCGAGTTACAAGCCGTCAAAGTTCAATTTTTATTTTGGTTTTTCGCCATATTGCATTTATTTTTTAACCAATCCAGTTGATATTTGGCACACAAATCGAGCTTTGCAGACTCTAAAATTTTAAGACAAAAATACCGCCAGAGGGCACTTTTCCTAAAACTTAATAATATAAATTTATTTACATCATAACTTTTTTATTTTGACAGATATCGCATAGCTGTGGGCGCCATTTTATAGACAATCCAAAACTTAAAAAATAAAGTACTCTTTATTAAAGTCGATAAACCTCACCGTTTAGGCACCAATAGACATCAAAGTTTTCATCAATTTCAAATTACCTACATACATACAGAGTGTCCACTAACTCATCCGACAAACTTTACGCGACAATTCTACAACAAAAAATAATAAAAAAACTTCATATAAACATATGTCCTAAACGTTTTAGTTTTTGAACTACGGTATAAAAATAAAAATAAATTATATTTAATACACCGTAGTTCAAAAACTAAGACGTTTAGGACATATATTTATATGAAGTTTTTTTCTTATTTTCTGTTGTCGAATCGCCCCGTAAAGTTTGTCGGTTGAGTTACTGGACACCCTGTATGTATGTAGGTAATTTTATTGAAATTGATGAAAACTTTGATGTCCATTGGTGCCTAAATGTTGTGGTTTATCGACTTTAATAAAAAGTGCCTTATTTTTTAAGTTTTTGATTGTCTATAAAATGGCGCCCCAGCTTTGCTATATCTGTCAAAATAAAAAGCTATTATGTAAATAAATTTTAAGTTTTAGGTAAAGTGCCCTCTGGCGATATTTAAAAAAGTACTTTTATTTTGCAAAGCTCGATTTGTGTGCCAAATATCAACTGGTTGAAAAATAAATGTAATATGGCGAAAAACCAAAATAAAAATTGAACTTTGACAGCTTGTAACTCGAAAACGAATGACATTTTGAAAAAACTTATATGAAGCTTTACCCTTATTTTGCCAAGTAGAATCACCCCCTTAAGTTTCGTGATCGATTTTTGAATCACCCTGTATTTATTTACACTTTCGGTTTAACCGGAAATTTGCCATTTTTAAAGTTTTTACTCATACTTGATTTTTGAGAGCTATTCATAATATTGCATTTAGGGGGCCATGATCTTTTATTTACGTTCTTATTTTTAATCCGATCGCAAATAAATTGGTATTGTTAGATTTCTCAAAAACTCTTTTTCAAAAATTGCTTGTCTAAAATGGGTTGCCATTTGAAAAATCATATTTAGGAGTGAAAATGACAATTGGCCAACTTGTTTTATTCTTATCTTTTATATAGGTCACTAAAATTTTGCGATTGTATTTTTCAACATCACCTGGTCTTTAGACTAATTTCCGTCCATTATTAAAAATGGCTCTAAAAATCAAGAAGGCCTAGAAGCTTTTTTAAATGTCAAATTCTGATTTAAAACCGTCTCATAAATCGAAAAATGATTAAATATACAGGGTGTTCCATTAAAAAATCAAAATTAGAGCCATTTTCGGCTAAACCGGATGTGACTGAAAAGTGAAAAATATGCGAAAACTATCCTTTTTTCATACCATTTACCTACACCAAGTCTCATTTTGATACGTCTAATACTCTGGGAGTTATGACTTTTTGAATAAATTTGTTGACACCCGGTATAGTATACAGGATGTTGAAAAGTATGCTGTTAAATTTAAGGGCCGATTCCTTGCAAGATTTTAATACAAAACTTTTATTTAAACATAGGGCCGCAAATTCTGCATTCTCAAGTTACAGAATGATAAACCTAAAAAAGTGGTTTTTGTTAAATATCTTAAACTAGCTTTTGCCCGCGGCTTTGCACGCGTTAAATTCGGAGTAAAACAATTTCCCTTCCCTATACCGTAAAGATTTTGAATATTATTATATGTATACATATAGACCTTCCTCTTGAACTACTCTATCTATTAAAAAAAAAAAACGCAGCAAAATCCGTTAAATAGTGATAATAAACCTAATAATAAAAATTTTGGTACTTCCTGTATAATAGTTTCTTAAATACTAATAATTATTTTGCAAATCTTTATATTTATAGCAATTTTGTAAACCTCTGGATGGTATAATAACATAGTTAAAATGCATTTTAGTTTTAGGGTTTTTTAATATAACATCTTTTGACCAACCGTGTGTGGCAATTCTATATATATTTTATATAAACCATAGATAACCCTGCAAAATTCCTATAAACACTGATTTTTCAATTGCAATAGTAACATCAATATCAAATTTTAAATGTAAACTATTTTTTAAACACTCTGTATATGTTTTTTTTTGGATATTATTATACATATAAACCGTCCTCTTGAATCAGTCTATCTATTTAAAAACCGCATCAAAATCCGTTGAGAATAATAACGTCGATAACGATTTTAAATGTAAACAATTATTTTAAACACTCTGTATATGTATTTTTTTTTAATTATTATACATATAAACCTTCCTCTTATATCACTTTATCTATTTTAAAAAAACGCAATCAAAACCCGTTTAGAATAGTAACGTCAATATCGAATTTTAAATGTAAACAATTTTTTAAACACTCATATGTTTTTTTACAATAGTATACATGTAACTAAGTAACTTAGTTTACACTTGAGAACGGACAGGTCATTGTACTGCCCGAAACGTTGTGTGTAATAAATTAAACTCTTCTTTTACTATCTAAACTTTTTGTTTAATCATAGTAAAATATAGCCTATAACACTCCTAAATAGTGTAGCTTTCTGATTGTGAAAGAATTTTTATGATAGGTACTTCCAAAGATTAGCTGCTACAAACAAACAAACCCACAAACTTACAAACAAAGCTAAAAACTTTACCTCTTTATATATTAGTATAGATATACCTTACCCACTTTTATTCATTTGGCTATATTATTTATTTATGTAAAAGTGAGTAGTAAAATATAAATAAAAACCCTGTACATTGTTTGCATCTTTTACAGCTACGATAAGGTGATATAACCTTAGACATAGGCTTAGCCTGTTTTAAAATAGCCTTTTACTAACTTGTGTATCATCGTTTGCATAATGTCTGTTTTGTACCATTTTTTTAGGTTTACTCTCGGCTATTTATCAAAAACAACTGCCACTTAACAAACAAATATCTACTAGTGTAGTACTTTTAAAAACCATCGGGGCAGGTGAACCTCCAACTAGTACTACCCAGCCTCCCACTAATACAACTACCAGTGGAGGAAATAATGGAAAAAATAAAAACACCCTTTCATGTCCCAAATGTGGTGATCCTTGTACACATGTGGAAACATTTGTTAGCTCTACAAGGTAAAAAATGAAATCTGAAAAGATCTAGTTGCTAGGCGCTAGTTACCACTTATTTCTTTAGTTATAGACCAAGAGCCCGTGGTGGCAGAGCTTCGTTATTTTGTAAAAGCAGAAATTTTGTCAGTGCATGCGCTTAGCATAGCTAGAACAGATGGGAGACTATGAAGTTTGACTCATAGTGGCTTTGGCAGTTACCAGGTATCAAAGGTTATTAAATTAAAACTTAACTTTCGTCACTTTGTAAAATCTGAACACTTATATGTTACTTTGGGTACCTATTAGAATATAGTTCCCCAGTCGGCAGACAGTTTTGGCAGTTTTAACCATTTCGCAGACAAACATTTTGGTGTAGCCAAACGGTTCTAGGAAGTCCAATACTTCTTGTCTTTATTAAGATATGACAAAACATCTTATATCAAAGTTTTAGGGTTTCCAAATAGGCATGTCCAAAAAATAATTTGACGTATACAGAGTCTCCTAAAAAAGTTATTCCCGTTAGGTTAGATTGTTAAAGAAATGTTTCTTGGAACACCCTGTATATATGAAAATATATTTTGGGTTATGTCTATTTGCGAAACCCTTCAACTTTTATTTAAGACTTTTTGTCATATCTTGTTAAATAACAGAAATAGTGGACTTCCCCAGGCCATTAGGCTACCCCAAAATGTTTGTCTACCAAGGGGTTGGAACTGTCAAAACTGTCTGGCAACTGAGAAAATATTTTCTAATAGGTACCCAAGAAACCTACAGGGTGGCCGCCAATACTATGAATTCTAGAGTAATGAAATAACATTGTTGTGACTAGTTTGCATAGGTAATTTAATAATAAATAGCACCTTGTGTTGTAATAATGATTGTATGTCATAAATTGTCATCATTGACAGCTATTGGTCATTTTCACCACCTTCTAGATGTTTTGAAATGTACTATTCGTTAGTACAATTCTAACATCTAGAAGGCGATGGTTATTTTATTTTTCTCATAACTTGTGTTAAAATCATACCTGTATTTATTCCCATGAGGAATACGCGGACGTGATTTTCGTGTATGGATATTTCAACGGTAGTACCACCAGCTCAGTTAGGGAATATTATAGAGGTCATATTGAGCATCTTTAATAATTGCACTGTCATTACGTTTTTATTAAAATAAATCCCATTGTCTCTTAAGCTTCAAACTTCAAACCCAGATGAGTAATTAGAATCATTTTTGCTTAAAATTAGTCACAGAATTCATATCTGAAGTATCTCCGGATACTTTGGCGGCCACCTTATATATGAAATTAAGCTATTTCAAAATGACGAAAGTTAAGTTTTAATTTAGTATCCTTTGGTACCTGATACCTACCAAAGCCACTATGAGTCAAACTTCATAGTCTCCCAAGGAAAATAAACTTTTTAATAAGGAGCGCTCGATCCCATTTAACGCCTATGTTCGCTAAATTTTGTGACGTAATCTTTTCCCGTAATTTTTGTTTACAATCGTACTAGAAGGTTTTTTTCGAGCTTTTGGTATTATTTTTTGCTTTTTAGTCATTGGACTTTTATATATGTTTAGTTTTTACTGTTTATAGTTATATTGAGTGGTTATTAGTACTGCAGTTACAGAGAATTTAAAAACCTGTAAACAGGGGTCACTGACCTTTGGATATTTTTTAAAGGGAATTTACGTTTAAATCGTTGTTAAGGGTAAGATACTATGTTTTTATTGTTTTTTAGTGATTTTATGTTATGGTATGCAAGTATTGGTTTATTTTGTCAGATAAAAAAAATATTATGGCAAAAAGGTGACGTCACAAACATAACCTATATTTTCGGACAAATATAAAAAATCGAGCGCTGCATATTAAAAAGTTTATCTCCCTGACAAACTTTTAGCTTTTACAAAATAACGAAGGTCTGCTTATCACGGGCTCTTACTCTATTATTATTTTAACACCTTTGTAGATTTGTAAAATGTGAAAAATGTCATCATTTTTTCGTGGTGTTAAGTGAGGTAGATAGCAAAAAGAAAGAAGGAGTAGATCTTAAAAATGGAACATATAGGAAACCTCCTCCCCCACCCAAGAAAATCTATGACTACTTAAATAAACATGTTGTTGGGCAGGAGCAAGCGAAAAAGGTAAGGTTTGATTGTATGTATCTTTTCTAGCATCAAAACTAATTTACTTTTTTTTGTTTCTGAAGGAAAATTATTGCCTTTGATAACCATGTTTAATTAAAATTAAACCTTTGTTTATGTTTATGAGTGGAGATGAGCAAATATGCACAAAAAAGTAAGTAAATATGCGCATATACAGTGTGTCCGCCTAAGTTCTCTACATATGGGAAACTTTTTTATTATTAATTTTACGAAAATAGTTATTCTTTATAAAAAGCTCTGAATGGTCTAAAATCTAAAAGCAATCATTAGATATGCATTTTTTTCAGTAGTATACGAGGTATCTCAAACAACATGAATTTTGTTCAAGAAGAAAGTATCCTTATTATTGAAAATATCGAAAATTTTTAATAAGAAAAAATGTTTAGAAATAAAAATAACTCTTAAATATGCAAACTTGATCATTTTTAATAAAAAAGCTTTATTTTTTATGATAAAACGAAGAAAATTTAAATTTGTACATTTGTAAATACCTATTTCAAAATGTAATATCTAAAGAAAGCTTAAGAACTGTCAAAACAGTGAAAAGTCACAGAAACGCTCGTTCGCGCATTAAAAATTAAAGAAGAACTTTTTTCTTGTAAATGAACAAGCTTGCATATTTAAGAGTTATTTTAAATTCATTTAAAAACATTTTTCCTTAATAATTTTCGATATTTTCAAAAATAAGGGTAACTACTTTCCTCTTGAACAAAATTCACATTTTTTGAGATACCTTGTATACTACTGAAAAAAATGAATATTTAATGATTGCTTTTTAGGTTTTAGGCCATGCAGAACTTTTTATAAAAAATAACTTTTTCATAAAATTAATAATAAAAAAGTTTTTCATATGTAGAGAACTTAAGCGGATACACTGTATATGTAAGCATTTTTACCAAGATATGCATAAAATGTCTTTGATAAAATATAGAATTAAATACAAATATTTTCGGTAATTGTCTAGAAAGTGGAAGCAACTCCGATTTTGACGAAATTTTGTATACGGGGGTTTTTAGGGCCCTGATCACGAGTCTGAAAATATTTTTTTTGGAAACATTTTGATCATGAGATATTTGTCACCAAAGTTGAAATTCAAACTATTCTTATTTTTACTATATTTCCCATTTTTTCCAAAATTCCTAATATAACACTAAATTGGCACACAATTTTACATTTAACGTTAAAAAACTTTTTAAAACGTGTTTTTTTATTGATTTTATCCTGTCTTCGATAATATAAAAGGTCGCCATGTCTGCAATCATTCATAAACATAGGTGTATGCATGGTTGCAGCGTCTTAGGAGTAAAAGATTTGGAATTTAATGAAAAAACGTAAAATAGCTAAAAGAAAAGGTTTTTTAACGATGTTCAAAAATATTGTGTGCCGATTTAGTGTTATATGTTGTGCCAAAAGAAGGCGGAATATAGTGAAACTAAGTATAGTCTGAATTTCAACTTTGATGATAAATATCTCTAGAACGAAACGTTTCCGAAAAAAAATCAGATCAAATTTCGTCAAAATCAAAGTTGCTCCCACTTTCTGGACAATTACCATATTTTCTTCCAAAATAAAACAAGTAAATAATAAAAATGTATTAGTAGTAGTAATATATTACAAAAAGATCAACAGTATAATACCAAAATGGTATTTATAGAAAGATTATTTCCCTCAATAGAAAATTGACCAATCAGAAATCACCATTTTTCGGAAAAGATTTGTTTAGATAGGTGATTAAACCACATGTGCTGTTTAACCGCAAATAAATTTCTGTCATCTAAACTGGTTGTTAAAATTGAAAGAAAATATCAAACTTTATTACGAGTAAAACTCTGTGTTGTTGCCTTTAATGTAAGTTTTTCAGAAACTAATCTAGCCGTAAATCAGTCGACCTACAAATTTAAATCGATTAAACTACCCAAATTCGTAAGATTGGTTTGGCAAATAGTTTCATGAATATTATTCTAGAAAAAAACCCTCCACCGCATCGCGGTATCGAGTTTTTAAGTTTAAAATAAAAACCCTTGACCGCTACGCGGTCTCATGTTTTTATTAAATTATTGAACATTCACTATTTTCCAAGAAAAATATTACTCAAAATATTGTTGAGTAGTTTAATTGATTGAATTTAGAGGTCTTGTGATATTATAATATATGATTAAACTAAATATAAATAGTATTAATTATTATTATTAAAAAACAATAAACAATTAAATGCTTTTCAAAATTTTGCACTAAATACTGGTATCTTCGATCTGAGTACATATATTTGTATATAGAAATGCTTCGTTCTACATCAACAGACGTGATTGAAGCATATTTTTTTAAACTACCTAGTGAAATTGTATCTACATTAAAATTTTCTACAAAGTCACCAAAGATAATTTTAGCCACATGTAATAAAAATAAATATCCTTCATTTTTCTCTAATACATTTTTAAGTTTTGCTCTGAATTTTTCTCCCAATAGTACACTATTAACAGATGTTTGTAATTGATTGATTAAATTGAAAGATTCTACTAAGGACAACTTATTTGATTCCAACTTTGAAATAACATCTAAAACACAAGTATATTTGCTCTAAATAAATGGTAGTTGTTGAGGCAGTAATTTATTTTCCATTGAATGTTTCGCATCAAGAAGTGCTTGGCAATTTTCATCAGACAATTCAGTAATTAACTGCTTTATGTTACTAAAATGTTTGCAATAAAAAGTGCCGCTCCCAACCAGGTTCCCCATCTTCTTATTATTGGTTGAGGGAAAGTGGAACATTCGGTAGTATGTTCTAATCGTCTTCCCGAGAAATATATCTGATCTTAATAGATATTTTTGTGTAAAATATGCATTTAATGTTAGCTTTTTAAAAACATGCAAAAACATGCATATGTTTTTATATAAAATAAGCAAAGAATGCAAAATGTGCAACTTGCATAAATGCTCTTCCCTATTTATAAGCATAAAAAATATGTAATGATAGTTCAGCTTCTTCTCTTTTTTAAAAGTATTTAAGCTGGTATTAAACCTGTTCTATCCGCCGGGATAGGGAAAAAATAAATAAAATAATGTTTATTTCAATCATAACCATTTAATACTGAATGTCTATATACATATTTACAGTAAGAGAGGTATACCCTTTTTTTTTGTAGTCTCCCGAATTTTCATGACTTGATATAATATGAGGGGCTAAAGATAATTTGCTATAGCAGTATGGCACAAAACCTTTTAATCTTTTTTAACAATAATTGTCTTTACTTTTAGGTACTATCTGTAGCAGTGTATAATCACTATAAAAGAATATACAATAATACACCAAATCAAGCAACTAATAATCGACAAGATATGGCCGTCATGGAACAAGGTCCTCATCATAATATGACACATAGAGGTAAGTTTTAATGACAGCTTACCATAATAAAGAATTCATTTTTATGGCTTTAGTTGAACTCCCCATCCTATACATATGTGTAGATGTATGTAAAACGTCGTAACTATCTTTTGAAAACTAATAACCGTAATTATACAGGGTCATCCATAATAATAACTAGTAAAAAAGTAACTAATGGCGGACACTGAATTTGGACCCTGTATAGAATATTTTACGTCTCTTCAGTTACATACACCATTTTGGTTTTTATCCTAGTGCCTCAGATTGCGAACAATAATAATAAAAATAAAAATATTAAAAATTTATGTACGGGGTATTCCACTTAAGAGAAAAACGGCATTTTTTTACTTTTCCGGTATTTTTAAAGAAATTTAGGATAGCCAATCGATGTATTATAGGTCGATGAATTTGAAAATCGTGATAAAAAATCAATTGCGTCAAAAACAAAAGACTAACGCCATAAATATTGCCATTTTTAGCTTATTATTTCATTTTTGGATTATAAATGGTCAATTCCCTCGTCCCATTTGGGATGAAAACAATGCTTTGACAAGTGGTTTGACCGCATGCAAAAGTGTATAGATCTCAAAGGAGAGAAAATTTTAAAAAACAAAAAACCATCTTGAATGACAAGTTGATTTTTTTTCTTTATTGAGCTGAAAATATAAGTAGTGACCCTTGTAAATTCTCCAAGCGAAAATACATCAACTTGTTATCTTAAATTTTATTTTATTTTTTAACTGCAGGGAACGTTAAAAAATATGCCGTTCTTTCTCCTAGATTTTTCGCATAATTGTTGCGCATACATCAAAGAAAAAATCATTCTTAGAAATTAAAAAAAAAAAAAAATTCTGGCAATCATCTCTGCTTATCCAGTAATAATAATAATAATAATAATAATATCCTTTATTTCCACAAATCATTGTTACAACGACAAAGAAACGTCACTACAGAATAAATAAAAAAATAGTTTAAATTTACATTCATTTAAAATCATTTCATTTGTTAAAAACAATTAAAATAAAACAAAAATACAGGTAATGATAAAATCATTAATAGACATCACAATTAAAATATCTAGTAATAGTTGAACAGATTATGATCAATAATTAAGAAATTTAGTTAAATAGTTAAAGTATGCATTTATATTGCATTTTATTTTACATGTTTGTCTTCAATCGGCCTAGTTTTTATCTTCTCAAGATTTATTTGACATGTTTTTTTATTTTATTAAAATGTGTAGTCCTGTTCATAAGCTTTTTGTTTTGTATCACGCTTTGTTTGAACCATTCTTTATTTTTCTTTAACGCAGATTTGCTCCATGTAACAGGCATGGGACACAGTCAAATGGGCCTAAGCTTCAGTCCTACCGAACCTCCATATGCAAAAACCACGTCACAAAGCGCAGTCGGTTCAGATATTCTGGATAGGACAACACACGAATTGAAACTAGAGAAGAGTAATATTCTGTTGCTGGGACCAACTGGTTCAGGTAGGTTTGATAATTTTAAATAGGTTTTCTTTAAGGTTAAATTGTGTCTTTGTAGGCACTCTTTCCGCGGTCTTCGAGTAGTGCGGTTCACGTTTACGTAGAAGTCTACATAGACTTCCCGGGTAGGCGACTGTAGGCGTCCTACAAGCGTTGCTGTACCCTTGGGGATCGAGAAAAGATTCACACTAAATTGGGGCTTCTTTCTTCTGGGACTAAGCGCTGTGAGTGAAGATTCCTAAAGCCTGAGGTTTTTACGTTTTGGTGTTGAACACATGGTCTCTTCGTATGGTCGAGGAGGTGCGCATGCCTTGCGGTAAAACGTTAGTGGTGAAAGTAACGGTTATGCGCGATATCAGTAGCAGCCTTTGGCTTGACAGCCACAATTTATGCATGTTTAGAAGTTACTCGCTGTTGTTGATTGTTAGGAGTGTTTCTTATTCATATGCTAGGAAAGTCTGGGAGTTTCGAACTCGATTATCCAGATTTTTCACGGACAAAGCCGGGAAAGCTTATAAGCAATAGTTTATATGACCGGAACGGGAGAACTGGCGAGTTGACTTAGTATCAGAGACATAAAATAAAGAGATAGATAGATAGATAGTTCTTTGTAAGTATAATTGTTAAGTTAAATTGTGTGGGGAGGTCTCAAGAGAAATAAATGTTAGTTCAGGTGTTCCCCAAGGTTCTCACTTAAAACCCATTTTTTTATTTTTGTTAACAGTATTGTATCTTCTTTTAAAAAGTGCAGATGTTTGATGTATGCGGACGACTTAAAGTTCTTCTCTACTGTTGACTGTATAAATATTCAAAATGAATTATTATGTTTGGTAGAATGGTGTAAAAATAATTTTTTAGAACTTAATATTGAAAAGTGTAAGGTTATGCGTTTCTATAGACGCTAAGAGCCTGTAATTTATCCCTACCAGATTGAAAATGTGTACTTGGAATCAACCACTACTATAAATGATTTGGGTGTTCTCTTTGATAAAGATTTGATATTTAACCAGCATATTGAGAATATTGTTTTAAAGAGGTACAGGCTTTTGGGATTTTTAAAAAGAACATGTAATAATATTCATGATACGAAAGCCATCAAGTGCTTGTACTACTGTTTAGTTTGTAGTATGGTAGAATACAACTCCATAATCTGGTCACCTTCTTATGATTATTATATTCAACGTCTGGAAAATTTTCATAACAGATTTGAAAAATTTTTACTATATAAACATAGAATATCTTATGTTAATATACCAAGAGAAATGCGTCTGCAACTTGTGGGTCTAAAATCTTTAAAAGACGAAGGGAAATTTCAATGGCAAACATATTAAATGGTCTTGTCGACAGTGCCGATTTATTAGCCAACATCAATTTTCATATTCCCGGAAGACCAACAAGAGCTAGACGACTTTTTCATGAAAACCACCACCGCACTAATTATGGTAGAACCTGTTTTAGTGACCGCTTGGTTAAACATTTTAATACCAACTTTAGCAAGGTTGATATTTTTGAATTTGGTCTTGGTAGTTTTAAGAAACGTGTAAATCTTTTGCACTAAATCGTACTGTTTTATGGGTGTTTTTTTATTATTATTATTCTGATTGTTATTTTATGTGACCCTGATATACATATTATTGTTATTTACTGTAGTTAGTACTGTTAAAAACTATTTTATTACTCTGTAATGTGTAATTTCAATAAATAAATAAATAAATAATATACAGGGTGTCCGGAAATTACGCGTCAGGATTTCTGTGGCCGATTCTGCACGGAAAATTATTGAAACAAACTTCTATACAATTTTTGAAAAAACTTATAATTAACAGATATATAGGAAGTTGAAGAAAAAAATGTTTTGTTGTTTTTTCTAGTGTACTGATTTTCGCCAGATTTTTCATACATATCAATAACAAATTACCCATAACCAACGTTTGTTTACAAGGCTTGCTTTGTTAATTTTAAAAATCAGAATTTCTAAATAAACGTTTGTAAATGTTTAAAGTCGTTTTTCTCGGACACCGTTCATATTAAGTTAATGCAACAAGAGGACCTTTTTATAAGATATTTTGATGTTCTTTACAAATTTTATATCCAAATTTATAAAGGGATTAAAACAAAAAGTTCTAAATCATTTTTTTAAAGTGAAGTACAGTTAGGCTTAGGCGCTTTGGCATTGACTACTGGCGACAAATTAATCGGGTGAATACAAAGAATCATTAGTGATATATATGCAAAATTTGGGGAAAATCAGAAAATATTAGAAAAAAATAACAAAAAAAATTTTTATAGAAGTTTGTTGTTTTAGTTTTTCGTGCAGAATTTTCCACAGAAATCCTGACGCGGAATTTCAGGACACCCTGAATTTCTAACTTTACTTTTAAGTTATCGGTTGGTTTAAAATTCCAAAGAAAAAAATAAGAATTTTGCATTTTTTTTCAGGGAAAACTTTATTAGCTCAAACTATAGCCCAATGTTTAGACGTTCCTTTTGCAATTTGCGATTGTACGACACTGACGCAGGCTGGTTATGTAGGAGAAGACATCGAATCTGTAATAGGAAAATTATTGCAAGGTACTTTTACTGGCTCCTAGACTATTGGTTTTTGAGATATTGGCACTCGAAATTGGTCAAAATCGTCCTTTTCAATTAGATTTTTGATTCTTAAAGAAATTTATATTTTTAGATTTTCGCTTTCTTCTTTGTAGGACTGAATAGCCATTTTATTGATCCAAGACCAACAGTAAAGCAAAAGCTTTCTTTGAGAAATCTACAGCGTGTCCACAAATGGACTTAACTATACCTGTAATTTTTGTTCTTAGATATTTGGAAAAAACGCTATTTCTTATAAGAACTTTTTATTTTTCTGAAGTAGCAAAAGCTTTAACAGGAATCGACATATGATATACAGTATGATTATAAATTGTGAAATATTTCTTAAAGTGTCAATTTTTTTTTATCTTTGGGCAAAGCCTAAATACTAACGTACGTGGGTGTCTTAAATCAAATCAAATCATTTATTGGTAATAATGTATACAGGATACTTTTACACGTCAACAGTGGTCAAAAGGTGTTTCCAATAGGAAAAGTTAAAATACAAAAAAATAATATAAAACATTTTTTTAAATACAAATTAAAAGAAAGTCTTTAAAATATAACATAATACACTTTAAAACTAAACATACATTTGACAGAATTTACTATGCACTTGGGCAAGGACCAAATCGCTAGGAAGGTCCTGAATCGAGTTTAATAATTTACATATTGTTTATGATAAACTATCGTAACAAACTGTTCCAGACCAAGGAGGATTAGCAGGCATAATTAAAGTTAAAGGTACTGTTTAAGTACTCATCAGAAGAGTAGAAAGCATGCTTGAGGAGATATCCCTTCACTGCATTTTTAAAAGCTATTTCATTAAGTTCCCTTATACACTAAGGAAGAGCATTGAAGAAAGTAATAGCAAAATAATTTGTGCATCCTCTAGATCTAGCAAGTCGGTGATAATTATGTACAATATTTAAGTTGTTACGTGCGTGTTAAGCGAGTTAGAGGGAGTTTGTTGACACGGGACTTAAATACTTAAAGATTTGGGGCGGAAGGAAAGACCTCCGCGGGCAGCAGGTTCCACATTCTAGAAACTCTAGGGATAAAAGAATGAACAAAGTGGAAAGTTCGGGGCCTGTCCAGCTGGACCGTATAGGGATGCATACGCGCGGCACCTCGAGTTTCTCTGGTGGGAATCGTGTGTGGAGGAACTATACTGGACAATTCTTCAGAGCAGAAGCCATGGAAGTACCTATAAAAAGCAATAAATCCCCCACAGCCTGACGATGGGCAAGAGAGGGAAGCCTTTCTGTCAGTGAAGGATCATTAATGAGACGAATAGCTCTTCTTTGAATGGAATCAAGAATGCTTTGGGTTGTGGGGGACGCCATGCCTCAGATATGAGAACAATATTCCAAGGGAGGTCTGATTTGGGACAGATACAAAGTGTATAAATTAGAAGGGGAAAAATACTTTTTGGCTCGAAAGAGAAATCCAAGCTTTTTTGAAGCTGCTGTGGCTATAGATACAATGTGTTTATGCCAGTTAAGGTTACTTTCAAATGTGACGCACACAAGATTAAAGGTTCCTTGCTTTGTAAAACTTGGCCGCTCATAAGTAGAGGATGAGTATTTGGTGACTCTTCGCGACAAGGAACGTGATTGTGTTTTGGATGCATTAAAATGGACGAGATTTTTGGCGCCCCAATCCAATATTAAATTAAGATCCTGCGAAAGAGATATTTGCATCGTTCTGCGTTTGTTTTTCAAATCAGGTTTAGTGATGGGCTTAGGAACCTGAAAACTGGAGTGAAGGGTACTATCGTCGGCGAAACTATGAATGGAATTAGTTGTGGACGAGAGAAGGTCGTTAATGTGAAGAAGAAACAATGTTGGTGCCAAAACTGAGCCCTGAGGCACTCCAGCATTTACTTGGTGATAACTTGAAGAATGGCCGTCCACAATAACTGATATACGTCGATATTTCAAAAAACATCAATTTTTTACTGAGGTTATTTTATATTATTTTGCATGAATAGTTTCACCAGCCCATTTAATATTATCATTGACTCTCCAGACACCCTATATACAAATGTTACGATTTGTAAATGATTTTTCATTTTTTTATAGATGCAGGATATAGTGTAGAAAAAGCCCAAATTGGTATAGTCTTCCTTGATGAAGTTGATAAAATCGGTGCTGTGCCTGGTATTCACCAACTGAGGTAAGTTGTGAATATTAAAATAATAGTCTGAGTGGTAACAACGTCGGGAAAACAAAAATTTTAGGTTGGCTAATTTTTTGATATGTTGTTCTCCCTCCTCTTTCGGGTAGATCTTTAGCTGTCTGGCTGGCGATAGCGGTTGCGATGACGCCCAGCTGTGACCTTGACATTTATAACTGTCACCTTGACATTTAGCTGTTCCTGATATGTCAAAAATGCAGACCTTGGTCATATATTATCGTTCCAAATTTCATCAAAATATACCGAACAGTTCAGAAGTTAGAACGGGGACGACTGTATGATTAGCAATGATAAAAGTGCCTGGCAATAAAAAAAACATGTTTTGGTAAACCTATCTAAAGACAAGAAATTGAAAATTAGGTTTCTTAAATTGTTTTGAAAACCTTAAATTATTACCTGTACAGGTAGGATGCGAACTAATAAACGCAGCCACTACCGCCTGCCAGATAGCCCAGGGTCTATCCAGACGAGGAAGGAAACCAACATATCAAAAATCAGCTGTAAAGCTCTTTTTCGAAAACGTTGCTACCTTCTATACTATAAGCCTTATTTTTTAAAGTATCTTTGTTAAAATTGTGATTTATCATTTGTATAATTATTTTTAGAGATGTGGGAGGTGAGGGGGTACAGCAAGGAATGCTAAAAATGTTAGAGGGCACAGTGGTAAATGTTCCAGAAAGAAACTCGCCGAGAAAATTAAGAGGGAAACAATACAGGTGGACACAACGAATATACTTTTCGTTGCTAGTGGCGCCTATAATGGATTGGAGAGGTTAATACAAAGGAGAAATAATGAAAATGTAAGTCCTTGTGAATTAAGATAAAAAATATTTTTGAAATTAAATTTGTAACAGGAAAATTGCTTGATTCTTATTGTATTGTAAAAATCCCATGCAATTGTAATTTATTTATTAAAAAATATTTGCTTAATATACAATGTACCTATCTACCTAAGTTCGCACCATACAGAAAACATTTTCATTATTCATTTTTGGAAAAAGTTATTCTTTTTTAAAAGTTCTGCATGTCATTAGATATTTATAATAAATAAGATTAAGGACTAAAATGTGCAACTAAAGTGACGCTAAGCTTCTTTCATTTTAGTATTTAGGTTTTGGAGCTCCAGTTTCGGGTGGACAGGGTAGAAGGGCGGTAGCACAAGAGGCCACTCTACATTCATCTACGCAAAGCGCAGAGGAAGAAAATGCTGAGAAAGATGCCGCACTAAGGCTTGTACAAGCCAGAGATCTCATTGATTTTGGAATGATACCTGTAAGTTTGATTCATATTTTTATTTGGATTGTCCTGGTAAAACTTTGTCCTCTTTCAAAATACAAAATTATAGACGTTTATTCTAATTTAAATTGCTGTTTACTGGCAAAAAAAATACAAATATCAAAAGACCAAATTAACTACAAAGTAAATGAGAATTTCAAAGATAATATTAATTTTATAAAAAAACTATCAGCGAACCTTAAAAAAAATACAATCAATTTTACAGCAAAATATGTAATATATTGGTGAACCGAAATTTACTTTTTTTTTGAAAAAATTCAATACAAATTTTGTTAGAACGCCCCTGGTATTTTTTTAAAACTTTTATAGCAAAAAATGTAATATAATAATAAAAAGAGGTTTACCAAATTTTGTAGAAATATCTGTGTGCTAGAGGTATCATAAAAGACATTTTTTTCTTAAAATTTTAACACCTGTATCTCAGAAACGAAGCATTTTGGGACAGATTTTAATTAAAAGAAAAATTATTTTCTTGCATTCTATACAGTGTTAAAAGGAAAGTACCACCTAAAAATCACCCTGTATAACACATCTAGTTTCAGAATTGCACAATTATTTAAGGGTTGGTTTTTACTGAAATAATAGAGACAAAAAGCAACACCATAAATATTCACACTTATACCTATCCATATACGCAATGAGAGACAATACGTCGGCGATCAGAAAAAAGTTAAAAGCATACTTACGTAACCTAATTTAAAATTCTTTATGCAACCACCTAAACTGATTTTGTTCAGGGTTTGTATCCGAACCTAACAAATGTCTAAGAGACGCCTAACAGTTTTTTCCAACGGTTTTTTTCGTGATTTTACTGTGGTTCAACTGCTTTTTATTACGTGTTTAATTTAACGATGGATGCAATTTTGGACCTCATGTTTTTAACTTTTAACTTATTTGTCATTCAATCAGTCGAACAAGTTTTATGGTTATGAATCTATCTATCTCCTTGTTTCATGGCTCTAAAACTAAGTCAACTGCCAGTTCTCCCGTTCCGGTCATAAAAGCTATTGCTTATAAGCTTTCCCGGCTTTGTCCGCGGAAAATCTGGATAATCGAGCTCAAAACTCCCAGACTCTTCTAGCATATGAATAAGAAACACTTCTAATACTCAACAACAGCGATGAACTTGTGAACATGCATTAATTCTGGCTGTCAAGCCAAAGGCTGCTACTGGTATCGCGCATAACCGTCACTTTCACTACTGACGTTTTTCCGCAAGGCATGCGCACCTCCTCGACCATACGAAGACACCATGTGTTCAACACCAAAACGTAAAAACCTCAGGCTTTAGGAATCTTTACTCACAGTGCTTAGCCCCAGAAGAAAGAAGCCCCAATTTAGCGTGAATCTTTTCTCGATCCCCAAGGGTACAGCTACGCTCGTACGACGCCTTTAGCCGCCTACCCGGAAAGTCTATGTAGACTTCTACGTAAACATGAACCGCACTACTCGAAGACCGCAGAAAAAGTGCCATTATGAATCTTCTTTTTTTCTAATTTTGACGTACCAAAGTTTGGATACGTTACCGATCGCGATACGGATACGTGTGCCGTAAGTTTAACGCAACGGATTGGAACTATCGTATCGCTTCTGCGCAAGCGCATTACCATACGGATAGAGATACGTGATGATTTTTTAAACTGCTTTTTCTCTCTAATAGTTTTCTGAAAGCTTATTTTCGTTCAGTTTTTACTCAAACCACTATTATTTTGTAGGAATTTGTTGGAAGATTTCCGGTCCTAGTGCCTTTCCATTCTTTGGATCAGTCTATGCTAGTGAGAATACTGACAGAACCTAAAAATGCGCTAATACCTCAATACCAAAGGCTGCTGGGTATGGACCAATGTCAGCTGACCTTTACTCCGGAGGCTCTCAAGGCGATAGCTACGTCAGCAATGGAACGAAAAACTGGTGCTAGAGGTCTTAGAGCCATAATGGTAAGATTAAAGTCATTAAAGAAATAGATAATTAAAAAAACATATCTTTTTGCATGTACCATCGTACCCAAAAAAACTTGGACATTAAAATCCAAGTAGGGGACTGTCTCCTGAGTCTTACTGGGACACCCTGTTATATTATACCACCATTAAAAGGGCTTTTAAAGAGGTTTACAAAAATACCACATTTAATATATTTATCTTTAATAGTTTCGGAAATATGACCATTTAAATCTGATAAATATTACATGTAATTTTCACTACCTACCTACAGGACTTAGCTTAGACTGTAGCTATAATGGAAATTATATCTATTATTTTTTGACTTTAAAGGGCCATATTTCAGAAATTATTCAAGATGGATATATCAAATATGGCACTTCTGTAAAGCTCTTTAAAATACTTATTTAATGGTTGTATAATATACAGGGTGTCCCGTTAAAAATAGTAAGTTATGTCCATATATTCTTTTATTAAAACAGTTTTGTATAATCTTAATAAAAGAAAAAAAAACTTTTAATTTGGTGTACCAGTTGGTTTTTGAATCATTATTTTAAGTAAAGAAATAAAAAAAAATTATAGGCATTTAAAATGTGGATAAGTTTGATTGGTCGAACTGTACAGAGTTTTCATTTATATTGTGCCACCCACTTTTAACTGTAACCAAGAGGGATAGAAAAAAAAACGTCTTGTATAAAAGTTTCATACTTTTTCAT
Source organism: Listronotus bonariensis (assembly GCA_014170235.1). Lineage (NCBI taxonomy): Eukaryota > Metazoa > Arthropoda > Insecta > Coleoptera > Curculionidae > Listronotus > Listronotus bonariensis. The sequence continues at coordinate 19,651 of JACEGR010000967.1, read as the reverse complement.
CTATTATCTTTTGAGCCTAAAAAAACAAATAAATATTAAAAACTCAAGATAATTAAGTGGTAAACTTTTTTAAATGGGGTGCCTTGTATATTATGTCACCATTAAAAGGGTCTTTTAAAAAGCTTTACACCTTTAGTAGTTTTCGAAATATGACAACTTAAATCTGAGTAATTTCTATTATACCTACCTACGGCACTAATGTGAGACTCTAGATATAATGGAAATTATAGCCAGATTTAAATAAATGGTCACTTGTAAAGATAGATAGATTAGATTAGATTAGATTAGAATAGGTCCGGGATAACCCATGCACTGAAGCCGCTCGGCTTATTGTGCACCGTGTCTTTTACGTCTGGGTGATGTCAGCCAGACGGGACCTACAGCTTAACGTGGGTTTCAAACCACAGTCCTATGAGCGACAACTTAAGACCTCGTCCCCACCCAGGGGCACTACTGAACCTACCAACTGAGTGGGGTCCGCATGTCTACGATTGCGCAGGACACGGCAAAATGTGTTCCGGCGCCCTGGTCCTTTGGTGGCCTTCAGCGTCTATACATTTTGCACTTTGTCCGTCTGGTGTTGAGCTAACCACTAAAATTCCGACCAACTTATAAATAAGTATTTGGCCTCAGCAGGATTCGAACCCACCTCACGTCCGTTGTGCGCTCAACGACTTAACGCCTTACACGCTAAGCCATCACCGGATTAGTAAAGATAGATACATCGAACGCGGTATTTTTATAAAGCTTTTTAAAATATCTTTTTAATTGTGACATAATGAAAAAAAAGTTTACCTCTCCATTTCTCTTAAGTTTTGGATGTTCGGTTGTTTCTTTCTTATGCTCAAAAGATATTAAATTAAAAAGTAGGAAACTTTTCTACAGGAAGTTTTTTCTATCCTTCTTGGGTATAGTTAAAAGTAGGTAGCAAAATATAAATGAAAACCCTGTACTGATTGGTCTATACCCTGTACATCGTAACTGGTTTTTTTACATACTTTATTATAGAGATAAAGGAAGGGAAACGCATATGTTATTTATTTCTTCTGTAGGAAACTCTTCTTCTGGAACCAATGTTCGAAGTTCCCGGGGCTGGTATTTCGGAGGTCCACATAACAGAAGACTGTGTAAGGGGCAAGTGTCAACCCACTTACGTCAAAGCAAGTCCCGAGAGCTCAGAGGAAGATGAAATAAACGCGACTATTAGGCTAAAACAATGATATTGGGGAGAAATGCATATTTAGGTTATTGAATTTTAAGCGCACTTTGTTGCTGTTTGTTGGAATTAATATTTTTGGTATCTGGTAGGCCCACCGTCATAGCTGGACAGTCCTAAGGGGCGTCCAGATTTGAACGACGTTGCAACCGTACGTCGTCGCGAACCATTATGACATCCCCGTCTTGGTTTAACAGCGACCTGCAACAGTACATATCTGGATGTAGGAGCCAACGCCGCGTCGGAGCGGACCGGATTTTTGTCGCAGCTCGAGGTTCGCCCCGATCCACAGCTTGTCGGTGAATTAAGATCAAAAGAATTGGTTCGCGACGGCTTTCGCTTTGACGTCCAAATATGTACGGTTACAGGTTGTTGTATGCAAATCTAGATGGGACTGACGTAGTGGTTATCGAAGAGGTACGGTTGCAGACCATGGTTAAAATCTACCTTTTACGATTTATAGTTTTGTCATAAGTATCCATATGCAGTTATAAAGAAGAAGAAATAAGATTGCTTTAGTAACCTTTTCTCATTACACTCTTTTTACATTTATAATCATCCAGCCTGTTGTAAATTTTCAGGTTTAGGAACGGTAAGAGATACAGCAAAATATGCAGTCGTTCTGGGACTTTTCGGAAAAAAAAAACGAAATTTTGTGAAACAGATTAGGTTTTTCTTTTTCAGTTTATTTAAAGAGGTATTTTAAAACGACGTTTCATCTTTAAGCTGCCATCATCAACTATGTTTTTTAAATGGGCGGCATATTTGAATTAAACTTTATAGACTCGTATTTAATTTCTAAATCTAACGACATATTAAATTTTACATTTATGCGACGTTTCGAACCAATAACGAAACACTATTCACTATTTCGTTATTAAAAACTTCGATTTTATACCAAACATTCGTGGAAATTTTCATTTGAAGATGAGTATGCATCTATCTTTTTTTCGGTACTACTTATTATTGTTCTTTTTATTTATTTATTTATTTTTTTAGTAATTTAACTAACAACCTACAAGAATTAATGTATTTTACATACATTTACTTATACCTATTAACATAAAACATTAAACGCACTTTTCAACTTTATAGTAGCATCCCCTAAAATTAATAAATATTTACTTGCGAACGGAAATTATAGGATAAAATCCCAATTTTTAATAGCGAAATGGTTAATGATGGTTTTTCGGTTCGAAACGCCGCATAAATGTAAAGTGTAATATGTCCTTTTATTTAGAATTAAAATACGGTTTTATTTTATTTAAAACTAACTTGCCTATTAAAAATAATAACAAAGTTGATGATGACAGCTCAAAGACGAAACGTCGGATCTTAAATTTAATGAAATTATTTTATAAAAAAAAGTAGCAATAATAATGTGACATTTGTTTTAAAGTATTTCTTTAAATGAACTGAGAAAAAAATAAAAACTGTTTCACAAAATTTTGGTTTTTGGATTATCCCGGACTTACTTGCATATTTTGCTGTATCCCTTACCTTTCCTGAGATTTTGTAACTGTTTGTAGGGTATTATCATTAATATAAACCAAGAAGGATAGAAAAAAGAACGTCCTAAATCAATGTTACATACTTTTGTTTTATCTTTTAAGCATAAAAAAAGGAATATCAAAAACGAAGAAAAATGACCACTAAAACTTTTCAAAAATGGCCACCAAAAATCTAATAATAATTAACCATTACAGAAAAAAAATTATCATACCCTTTTAATTTCCTTTGGTAAAATTGCTTTTAAAGACATCGATATTTGTGGCGTGGATGCCTCAGCATTATTTCCACTTCCTTGCTGTCGAGTGTAATTAATCATGTATTAAGAATAAAAATTAAAACTTTTGTTTTGACAACAAAACCAATGTAATGTTAAATTTTACTAAACCCAGAGCCATCTGATTATTAATTTTGACAGGTAGCAACAAAATAGTCCTTATGTCAATGTTTTTGACGATAAATGTTATATTTTCCTAGGGGTAAGATTTTGTTAAACAGTACTATTTTATTTATAGCTTAATAACAGTAACGGTAACAGAAAAAAAACGAAATAAAAATGGTAAAACTGCCCTAAAAAAGTCGTTTATTGTGATTTTAAATTAGGACTTATGTATAGATAAAAGAAACATACCTTTTGAAATGATTGACGTACCTTATATTAAGTTACAAAAAAAAAAACAAGTTATAGTAAATGCGAAAATTATGATTTTTTTAATACACGTTCAGCCAAATAAAAAGGTTCACAGGCAAATAAAGCAGCAAACTAGCGGGACCGATGTGTGTTTAAGTAGCTACATTCCTAGGCGGTGACGGACCCACGCCAACGAAGTGTACGGAGTCATACCGGGTGTCAACGGATCTATTGGACAAGCCATAACTTCTAAAGTATTAAACATATCAAAATATCACTTTTTATAAGGAAATGGTATGAAAAGAGGAGAGTTTCGCATATTTTTCACTTTTTAGTTACTTCAGGTTTACCAGAATGTGACTCCAATAGAACACCCTTTATATTTTTACATCTTTAGATTCCTGACACAATTCTAAATAGTAATTTGACATCTTTTTTTTCAGTTTTTGCGCCTACTTGATTTTTTGAGAGTGATTTGTAATATTGCATCTAGGTGGCTCTGATCCTAAATCTATGACTTTATTTTTAATTCGATCGCATATAAATTGATATTGTTAGATTTGTAAAAAAACCTTTATTCGAAAAGTGCTTGTCTAAAAAGGTTTGCCATTTGAAAAATGATAGTTAGACAAGAAAATGTCACATTGCCAATTACTTTTATTTCTATTTTTCATGTTAGTTACTAAAACTTTGCAATTGTATTTTTCTAAAAATACCTATGGTCACTAGATGAATTTTCGCCCAATCATGGCCACTTAGATGCAGTATTAAAAATGGCTTTAAAAAATCAGGTAGGCTTGAAAACTTTTGAAATGTCAGATTATGACTTTGAATTGTCTCAGGAACTCAAAAATAATAATAAATGTAGGTTGTTCCATTTAAAAATTCAAAATTGGAGCCATTTTCGGTTAAACCGGAAGAGACTGGAAACTGTAAAATATGCGTAAACTCTCCTGTGCTTATACCATTTACCTATTGGAAATTCAAATTAAGGAGCACAGTGTTGCAATTCGGTCAAACAGCTGTTAAAGATGGGTATCTAGATTCAATTTGGCGAAGAATATTTACATAAATTACTTAATTAGTTATTAAATTTCACGAAAATATCAGGCATCATTCTCTGACAACCTAAATACCACAAAGCAGGATAATCGTCAGTGTCGAGAAACTTTATATATAGCCATAAAGCGTAAGTTCTTCGTTATTTAGTCTTGAACTGTAGATAAACCAAAACTGACTTCGCACGTTGTGCTTCATTGCTGAATTTTTAACGAAATCCATGATGGCAACCACTTAAACGCTTAACACTAGTTGTAGACTAACTATTTTCTTATTTTTTATTATATTCATTCCAAAAATCATAAAAATTCTTTAGAAAATAGAATATTAACCGCAACAACAGAAAGCAAAATTTGATTATGAAATGTCATTATGTTCTAAATTTGCAAATGTAACGTTGCCAAGTCGCTTAATGTTAGTTTTCAATACCAAGTCTTATTGTGATATGTCGAATACTTTAGAAGTTATAGATGTTTTCAAGGATGTTCAATGTTTCGTCATACATTGTTGTTTTCGCTTCATGTCGTCTAAACTAAGAGTGACGAAAAAATTACGTCATTAACGAAAGTCTGAAATAAATCGTTAGTAGGCAATCAAATGTCAATAACAACTGTCAGAATCATTTTTCGATATTTTAGACATCTCAAATATTTTCATGAATTTTTATGTAAAAGTTGAGTAAATAGGAGAATTATAAGTGTTTAGTACCTAGTTTAAACTAACCGACAATCCAGAGCTACATATTTTGATGTACTGTGAACCTAAATTTAACCTGCAACATTGTGCGAGCGTAAGTTGTTCAAAACAATTTTGAATATTAAGTGCTCTTTTGTGATTTTAATATACGATTACTGTGAAGTGCCTGTTTAATTAATATACGTCGTTATTAAAAAAATATGCTGCAACGATATACAGAAGCCGAACAAGCTCTTATTTTGAAGATGGTAAAGTATTTTCAAATGGATATGAAGACAAAGAAGGTTAACTCTATTACACGTTAGTACGGTATTTAATGTAAGTTACAAATAGTTTCAATTTCCATCAGTTTAAAGTTTTATAAATCAAATAAATCAGTTTAATAAATATTCTAACGTCAAAATTAAAACGTCATCAGATCTAAATGGCTTTTCTACTAAATTTGTTGACACCCGGAATTTTTTTGCAGTATATCCGGCCCGACTCGGCAAGTGTGAAACGGGGCCTATGAACTTTTGATATGGCTGAACGTGTATATTGATTCTATTTTAATCTTACTTAAGCTGAAAAAGGATTTGTAATTTTGGCATACGCTTTAAAATATCTTAGTAGGTTAATTTTTTGTGTGGTAAAGTCATAATATGAGGTATAAAAGACGTCATGACACGTTTTAATGAACAAAATATATAAAAAAGTAGTTTATTATTTTTGCGATGAATAGTCGTTACTTATTATATAGTGACTTGCAAAAGGTTTGACACATATGCGAAATATATATTAATTTTTCAAAACAAGTGACTTCTTGCGGTTTAAGCTAAACTTGGATTATAGGTAGGATTACCAAGAAAACAAGTTTTTTTGTAACTATACTTTACCTGAATACACAGGGTGATTTAAACAAATTCAAAAATAATTGGAAAGTATTTCCTTGTTTACAATAAAAATTGCTTTGCTTTAAAAACCTGGTGTTAAAAGTCAACCATTAGGGAGATATATCGCAAGAAAAAAATATGTTTTTATTTTTTATCCAAAAAATAAAAAAATGTGAATGGTTGACTTATGATGCCATGTTTATAAAGTAATCTAGGTATCCTTTATTATAAACAAGGAATCACCACCTAAAACAATTTGCATTTGTTTTGAAACCCTCTATATATTTTGACAGCTTTAAATTTTTTTCTTTATAATAAATTATTATTTTGAAGGTTTTGGAGAACCTTTTTTAAGCATACTTGAAATTAGTATTTCTTATGCTCATACCTTTACAATTGTATATTTTTTAAATCTTTTTTTCTTGTGTCAATTTTTATGCTGACAGTCACTAAAGATGGTCTACGTCTTATACCTAGGATTCTAAAGACCTTAGGTGTTGGAATTAGGCCATTATCACTGGTATCTCAATTTTTATGTTATGAACTAAATAAAGAAAAACTAAAAAAATACTAATTAGTTGTTTTATTTCTACGTTACATATTTTATATTTCAAAGTAGCAAATTCTTTATTAGGGACTCACTCAAATATATATATGGTCTTTGGGCCCTTACAGGGTGATTTAAAAATCGATCACGAAACTTAAGGGGGTGATTCTACTTGACAAAATAAGGGTAGAGCTTCATATAATTGTTTTTCAAAATGTCATTCGTTTTTGAGTTACAAGCCGTCAAAGTTCAATTTTTATTTTGTTTTTTTGTCACTATTGCATTTATTTTTTAACCAATCCAGTTGATATTTGGCACCCAAATCGAGCTTTGCAGGTTGTAAAATTTTAAGACAAAAGTACTTTTTTAAATACCGCCAGAGGGCACTTTACCTAAAACTTAAAATTTATTTACATCATAACTTTTATTTTGACAGATATCGCAAAGCTGGGGGAGCCATTTTATAGACAATCAAAAACTTAAAAAATAAAGTACTCTTTATTAAAGTCGATAAACCTCACCGTTTAGGCACTAATAGACATCAGAGTTTTCATCAATTTCAATCAAATTACCTACATACATACAGGGTGTCCAGTAACCCCCAGCTCTGCGATATCTGTCAAAATAAAAAGTTATGATGTAAATAAGTTTAGGTAAAGTGCCCTCTGGCGGTATTTAAAAGTAATTTTGTCTTAAAATTTTAGAATCTGCAAAGCTCGATTTGTGTGCCAAATATCAACTGGATTGGTTAAAAAATAAATGCAATATGGCGAACAAACCAAAATAAAAATTGAACTTTGACGGCTTGTAACTCGAAAACGAATGAAATTTTGAAAAAAATTATATGAAGCTCTACCCTTATTTTGTCAAGTAGAATCACCCCCTTAAGTTTCGTGATCGATCTTTAAATCATCCTGTATAAAGACAAATTCCTAGAAGGTAAATCCGGTTTCTGACTTTAAACCAATAAAATAATTTTTTTTTGTGGTAACTAAGGTAACTGACTTTTTTAACCAATAAAATACATTTTTGTGTTTTTCTCAATTTAAAGTGCCCAAAGTATAAGTTTAAACGTAGTTCTGAGCAGAGCCCATATATAAAAGGGGTTGTGACATTGCCGCCATATCGGTAGTGTTTATTTTTTGACGTCAGCTTTGGAACCGCTTCGATCATGCTCATAGGCGCAATTAGCGGGAGGGGGTGCTTAGACTCCCCCCCTAAATTATTCAAGATTTAAAGTATATTAGTGTTTTTCGGCAAATATACTCTATAAACAGGGGCTTAAACCCCCAAAAATCAGAGGCTAGTTGCGCCACTGGCCATGTTAAATGAGATAAGTAGAGACCGGATTATACAGGTGAGGAATTCAACTCGCCAGCCATGGGGAATTAAATGCATAGTAAATATTCGAGGTGGGGTGTATGTTATTCGTCATCGTTCGACGAAAGTCGGAAGCGGCAGGCCGGGACAGCCCCTGACCTAGCTCGCGGAGCAGTGAATTGCGGGAGAGTACATATGTAGTTGATTGGTGGAGTGGATTAAACGCACTTATTTTCTAAGGACGGCGGTTTGGTTTCCATACCGGTATGCATTGGCATATTTGCATATGTACCCACTGCTGCATAGATTGGTCCACATTTAATTCACAAGTACACAAAAAGTAATAAAATAAATAAATCCTTTTGTGAACAATGATTTACTGCAGCAAAAACTATTCAACCCGACGAGTTTTTAGTTCCACGCCACGTGCTACCGGTTTTATGGCAAGGCAGAGGCGAACTAAGAGTATTATTTTTAAGTAGGTGACACGTGTTTTAGCAATGTTTTTTTATTTATCTAAAAATAGGAAATCAGGCTCTGTCAGCGCTATGTGCCTTCGAAAAGGTTTGGTTACTTTATTATTTTTGTGTACTTGGCGGTATTGCTTTCAGAATGAAATAAATGTGGACCCATCTATACTTCTTCCACGTATTATACTCGATGGCAAAATACAAGGTAAATTAAAGAAACCTTAACAAGAGAACACCACTTCATAAGCGCCGGCAAGATGACATCCAAGGGAGTGCAAAAATTCAAAATGTCGACGAGCAAAAAAAAGTTAAAAAAAGGTCCTCATGTAACAACACACTACTCATATACTGCGCTGCAACCATTCAAAAGCCAAGGGTTGCACAATCCTTTAAAAAGCAAAGAAAACTTGATTTTTATCCTCCAATAGTATAATACATAACCAGTGTGGAAAATTACTAATTTTATACGAATAGATATATTGTTGCACGAGGCCTTAACGCTTTAACCGAGTGCGACAAACCCACGAGTGTAAGAAAGTAATTTTTTAAACAATTAATGCACACTATTTTTTCTACGACCACAAATTATTTACCAAAAAAATAGGTTTGTCTGTCTTTACAGAGAAAATAAGAACAATTGATAAGTTTGCAACACTTAGTCTGGGGGCCAGGGCTGTTTCGTGGCCGATTAGTGTCCATTGAGTTTCAGAGTGTATTCCTATGGATTTTGACCCGCTGAATTCAAATTTCAAACTTGCTTTTGTATCGGAAGTGAGGGAATTTGTTATAAACAATTTAATTAAGATAAAATTTGTTTCTTAAACCAAAATCTATACAATAACGTTTTATAGACGTTGATCTGATTGTTAGAACCGGAGATATGGTAAAATTAGTGCAAAAACATTGCAAAATGAGCAAAAATTACAGAATTTAGGCAAATTTTGACTTATAACTCGGCTTGATTTTAAGTAAAGTAACTCTGTTATAGCTCAAATTAAAGAAAAAATTACCAGATTCAAAGCTAAGCCTAATTTTTAAGCAAAATATTATTTATAGCGGAGTTATTACAATTATAAACGAATATTTTTTATTAAAAAAGACATATAATTTGTTTATAAGGTTTTTTTCCTTACTAAAAGCTTACATTATAGCAAAGCAAGTTACCTATTCAAATTTTACGATTCAAGACGAAGAATTTGGTGTATAATATGTATAATTTAAATATATTTTTTAATATGATAAATCAGTTTTAAAGTGGGCGTGTCGTTACGCGCCGAACGGCTAAAACCGTATATAATAAGTATGAGTGTACGTAAAGCCACAAATTACAATATTTTTGAAAATACGATTTTATTTTTCACTAAAATTATTATATATTTATTTTATTTACCTAATTAACTTCTTCTATATGTTTTTATTTCTTTATTTGTCTCTTACATAATTAAACTGCTTGAACTTGTCTCTTCTTGGAGTTCTTCTTTATTCACCTCGTTATAAATATTTTACAAGTTTACATTTGCAATAGGCAATACTGGAGACTTCCGCAGTGACAAGCATGGACATTTTTTAGAGCAAGTTACATCAGTGCAACTAGGGAGCAAATGTTCCAAAGGCGGAAACAGCATATATAATTTTTTGGACATTAATGCATTATTTTGTATTTCCCATCCAAAAAATAAATATTTTAGTAACGAATAAATGTTTATTAAAAACTAATAGTTGCAGCTGCTAACCAAACAAGTACAAGCTAGAGAGCCCGTGTAAGGCTACCTGTATGTATTTGACCAGACCTGAGATTTTGTGCAGTAAAGCTCCTATACCTACCATACATAAAATGGGGATTCACTAATCCCAACTTGGTGGTTTTTTCAAGATACAGGATGTTAAAGTTTTAAGCAAAAATGCATTTTTTAACATAACTTTCCTACTACTCCAGGTATGTTCAGAAAATTTAGTACACATGTTTTGACCGTTATGTTACATTTTTTACTGTAAAAGTTAAAAAAAATACCAGTGGCGTTCAAACAAGATTTGTATTGAATTTCTTTTAAGAAAAACATAGTACGCCACTGCTTTTCTTTGAATCAATATTACTTTTTTAAATAATCATTTACTTTGGAGTTATTTGGTCTCTTGATATTTTTTCGTACGACGAACGGTTTTCGTTAAAAAAAAATTAAAACCATTTTAATGAATGGCATCTGTCAATTTTTATAACGTCCTTATTTATGAATTTGGATCGAAAAAATTTGATACTGTATTAGTATGATCATGTCGTATAAAAAAATAAAAATCAAAGTTATACAACTTGATCGAAGCCAGCCTGAGGAATAGGGTCATTAGATCCATCCTAGGCGCAGTAACAATGGAGGCTAAAGTGGGGAGGGGCTGCCCACGGAGGCGTTTTATCGCCATTATATTGGGCAGTCCTAGTAGATAAACTTCTTAACAAACTGACTGGTGAAAGGTACAACTGCCTAGGGTATGCGGATGACTTGGCCATTGTGGTCAGTGGGGGTCATCTAGGATACATATCAGGTAGAATGCAGAACGCTGTAGGCATTGTTGATGAATGGTGCAAACAGGAGGGACTTTTAGTCAACCCTTATAAGACAATAACCGTCCCTTTCACAAAAAGAAGGGCGCTAGAAGGATTAAGACCTCTCAGGCTCTACGGAGTGGAAATCCCCTTTCTAAAAGAGGTCAAATATTTAGGAGTCATCTTTGACTTTGATAAAATTGACCTGGAGACCACACCTAAGCAAAGTCACTCAAAAGGCAAAAATTACCCTGGGTAGATGCCGAAGACTCTGCGGCAAAAATTGGGGACTCAGCCCGAAGATGAAACTGTGGATGTACAAAATGGTTGTTAAACCAATGATAACCTACGCCTACGGTTAAATTGCCTGGGGTGCAAAGACGCTACAGAAGACGGCAACAAGGCAATTAAAAAGTATACAAAGATTTGCTTATCTATGTATAACGGGGGCCATGCAAACGACCCCTACTGCAGCTCTGGAAGTGCTGCCTAACCTACCGCCACTTCGGATAAATAAGATGCCTTCGGATAAAATGGTACCAACCTATTGGCTAAACAAAGGTTTTCAACCAATTATACCAGATAGAAAGGACTGAGAGGCAGGCCCTTTCGTTAAAGCCGACCTAATCTGGTATACAGATGGCTCTAAAACGGGCCAAGAAGTCGGAGCAGGTATATATGGAGACAACCCGAGGAGGAAAATAAACAACGGTCTCGGACAACATCCTACAGTGTTCGAGGCGGAAATTGTAGCCATAGAACAATGTGCTAGGGAAATCATCAGAAGAAGTTACATGGGTAAAACAATAGTAATTTATTCGGACAGCCAGGCAGCCATTAGGGCGGTCAGTTCATGCAAGATCAGCTCTAAGCTGGTGCAGGACTACATAACCACCCTAAGAGAGGTGGGTGCGTCTAACAAGCTAACTATTGCCTGGGTACCAAGGCAATAAGGAAGCCGATAAACTAGCAAAGGAGGGTGCTGGCAGGGCAATGGTACGCCCCGAGCCGTACTGTGGTATTTCGTTATGCCAAGTAAGGTCATCTATTAGGTCATGGATCATGAGGGAATCCCAAGACTGGTGGTTAAAAACACCAGGACAGCGTCAAGCAAAAAAATTCATAAAGGCAAACTCGCCGGAATTTACAAAAGACCTTCTTAATTACAACCGGAAGGCAGTAGGAATTATAGTGGGTCAACTGACAGGTCATTGCAGATTGAATTAACACCTGGAAACAATAGGCCTGGCAGAAGAAAACCTATGCAAGTTCTGCCAGGAAGAAGAAGAAACCGCAGAACACATATGGTGCTACTGTGAAGCCCTGCTTTGTCGTCTGCGGTTTGCAAGGCTGGGTGAGCAAAACCTTCAGCAGCAACATTTACCAAGGAGCCAGATTCAAGCTTGTGGAGTCTGATTAAAAAGACCGGCTTGGATAGTGTGCTCTAACATAGGGATGGAGGATACACAATAAACCTGAGCAGGTTGCAGTGTTACAGAATTACAATACACCTTTATGCTAATCTATTGCACATCTAAAAGAGAGGAGACTAAAATGTGGCATTTCTAATTGATTAATTAAAAACAAATATAAAAACTTTATAAAAAGTTACATGCGGAAGTTTTTTTTGTATAATATTAGCTGTGGTGCTTACTGAGACGCCACTGGATCCAATATTCTTATACCAGGCTGGACTTAACAAGCGTCCTATTACATTTAATAAGTGTATCAAATTCTATCAAAATTTGTTAAACGGTTCTTAAGTTATTAAAAAAATACCGACCTTTTTTAAAAACCTAACGTTTTGGATCACTGAAATGAGGCCTGTCCGGACATATGTTTATAGGAACTTTTTTACATTAAAATATATAAAAAATCACTTCTTTAAGTTTCGTGACGTAGTAAGGAAACCCTGAATTTTTCTCTAAACTTTTTGATCAATCATAATAAAAACAAACTTCCAAAATTTACCTCTTTATAATATTAGTATAGATAAAACAGTTTTCAGGTATAGTTAAGTCTATCCGTGGACACACTGTATATTTTACTATTTTATTTAATAACCTGTATAAAAGAAAAAGCAGAAGAACCTAAAAGATTGTGCACCTTTCAAAGAACATATCGGTACTTCATCAGGCGTAGCCTTTCTGCTTCTCGCTTCAATGGCCTTATTCTTCTCGCAAGTGATGTTGTTTACCTGCATGAGCGGAATGGTAAAGTTGAAAATTTCACCGATTTACTTACGGCATTCGTAATAGAATTTATTACCTAGTAGAAGTGCTTGCATTCTTTAAATAAAAGTAAGTTATTAAACTATATTTTAATTATTTGTTTTTGTTTATACAGGGTTGTCCCTAAAGGTGAATTTATACAGACAAATAAAAATAACATAAAAATTAAATAAGAGTTAACTATACATTTTTCCCATTAGGCATTTATACAGACACATAACATAAAATAAAAATAAAAAATAACATTGAAGATGACCAACTTTTAACTTCTTATGTTATTTTTATCTGAAATCGCAACTGCGCATGTGCTTTAAAATACCTGACAGAGAGACAGATTAAACATGACTTCTTATTGGCCATTTCTTATTTCTTATTTTTATTTTATTTGGCTTGTATATAAATGGGGTTATTCTTAAACCTTATCTTAGTTCTTATGTTATTTTTATTTTTATGATATTTGTCTGTATACATTCACCTTTAAACCTTATCTTATTTCTTATGTTATTTTTATTTTTATGTTATTTGTCTGTATAAATTCACCTTAACTGATATCCTGGGCGTCAAAGTTCAAAAAATGTGTTTAAATTATTTTGATAATATTTGACACGTTTTTAATATTGTAATAAAATATATATAAGGGTTTTCTGACATGAGGTATTCATATCTGATGTTAACTTTTATTTGTTAACCAGGACGCTGCCTAAACTCTTTTAAATTTCTCTAAAACGTCGCAACTTTTTGTGCTTCCCTGTATGTACTGTCTAAGTAAATTATTAAACTATCCTATGCTTTCTACGTAAAAAGTATTCTTGGCAATAATCGCTCTGAGTAACCGTTTTCGAGATATGCGCCATAAAGTTGTTTAATGGAACCAAAAAATGCCTTGAGAAACAGCGTTTGCTAAAACCGATTCTTACAAAGTGTATCTTTTATGTAGAAAGCATAGTAGAGTTTAATATTTTATTCGGATGCTACATACAGGGAAGTACAAAAAGTTGCGACGTTTTATAGAAATTTAAAGTAGTGTAGGTAAAGTTCTCTTGTTAATACAAAAAAATTAACACCAGATATGGATCATTTTGTTTTTATTCGGAACATATTTTTAAATACATATGTTCTTAAAAGGACTCTATGTACATAATTTTACCATAAGTTACTTCCCTAATAACATACAATATTTAGAAAACGTACGTTTTAGGTACACTTTATAGTCTAAGATCCGGCATTAAGAAAATATACCCTCATCTGTTAATTATTTGAAGTAATATTTTTAGGGAGATTTTAATTTAGTGAATGCAAGTGAACAACATCTGCCAGCATAGGTCTGCTGCAATTAATAATAATTAATTAATTAATAGTTAATTTATTTATAATTGTTACCTTTACATGTTAATTGCATAAACCAATGATCAGCGGTGAAATAGCCTAGTTGTTTAGGTGGCAGCATTTAGCAGTGCATGCCTTGTCGACACTCTGAGTTCGTATCTCGCACTGGGTAACATTTTTTTTTCTATTTTATATTCCCTTGTCTATTAGCAAATGTTTACCATATTTAATTAAATAAAATCGGGCTGCTACCTAACCAACTAAGCTATTTCACCGCTGGTCATTGGTTTATGCAATTATCATGTAAAGGTAACAATTTTAAATAAATTACCTATTTTTTAATTAATTATTATTAATTGTAGCAGACCTATGCTGGCAGATGTTGTTCACTTGAAAATATTATTTTATTTAATTAACAGATATGAGGGGATATTTTCTTAATGCCGGATCAGACTATTAGAACCAAACGTTTAAGACTAAAAAACGTTTAAAAAGCGTTTTATATAAACGCATTAAAAACGTTTCTTTAGAACCTACATGAAACGTTTATATTGATCGTATTCTGAACTTAAAATTAATAATAAAATGAAATGAATAAAAAAATTTTTAAATAATTATTTTTACTCATTAAAAATTCTTTGATTGTACTTTTAAGGATAAGTATAACCTTTTTATCGCATAATTTAAAGTTTGTTCTTTGGCAATAAATTCGAGGAGCAATATTAGTTAGAAACGTACCTAGGAAATCGTTTTGGCTAGGAACGCACCCTTAAATCTTCTGTGATTAGTGAATGATACAGTGAATGACATAAATGACATTTTATCATTTTTGATGTTAGTTGGTGCGGCAATTTTACAACTTGCAAAAATGCATTTTAATGAATTTTATACAATTAGTATTCCTTGATGTGCTGCTTTTCCTCAGTATTTTGTGATGTTCTGTTTTCCCCGCTTGTTTCAGTAATATTATTAAACCCTACAGTGCATATGGAGTACTTGTTATTTCTTTTCTTTTATGTGTAAATATACTCCTTTTTTACCATAACTGTATAATATACATATATATGTTAAATGTGTGTGCTTTTTAATATAATTTAATAAATAAGGTTATTTCTGCTTAATCTGATACAAAAATAGTTTATTATTTACATTTCAAAAACATTTACCTAAAATTGTTTACAAACCGGACGCATCGCCGTTTTCAATGATATTTGCTATACGGGGATTTTTGGGGCGCTGATTACTAATCTGAAAGCATTTTTTTCGGACACGTTTTGTTCTCGAGATATTCATCATCAGACTTGATAACCAGAACTAACCTTAATTCACTAATTTTTTCCTTCTTTTTGCAAACAATTCTTGATTTAAAGCTAAGCTGGTACACAATATTTGATTTCCACCTCTTAAAACCCCATTTTTTAAATTGTTTTACCAATTTTTCCATAAAATTGTAAAGCCTCACTTTCAATTCCCAGACTTTATTACAGTAGACCAACCAAGTTTTTTCAGTTAGCTGAACGTGAGTAAGGGAATTTGTTGTAGCCCCAAATAAGTTTGCCCTTATTATTTTTATCAGATCTTTTAAAGGTAGATGGCCACAGTAAATATCACCTAAAAATACAAAAGACATCAAATTTAAAATAGGCTTTAAAAAATATGTAAAATATATGCATAAGCAAAGCTGTTATTCTTATTTAGCTTACCATCACATTCATTATTATACTCTGGTATTAAAAACAGATTACCTTGATTTCCACAATTTTCTGGATCTAAGGTGTTCATAATTCTTTCAGATCCCAATCCTAGATTTGAATGAAACTGCAGTTTTGTTTTTTGAAACAGTGTTTCATAAACCTTAAAATTAAAATATATAAAGGTATATAAAATATATAAAAAAAGGTTCTCACTTTCATTCCTACCTACAAAATAAAAATCGAAATCCACTAAATTATTTATAAGTACTAAATCTGCCGCCCCCTAAAAATCGTCTGCCGCCCCCTAAAAACGCCGCTCTAGGCTTCTACTCAGCCTTTTGGTAAATACGCCACTGTATTTACATATTTGCCGTCGGTTTGTAAACAATTTTAGGTAAATGTTTTTGAAATGTAAATAATAAACTATTTTTGTATCAGATTAAGCAGAAATAACCTTATTTATTAAATTATATTAAAAGCACACACATTTAACATATATATGTATATTATACAGTTATGGTAAAAAAGGAGTATATTTACACATAAAAGAAAAGAAATAACAAGTACTCCATATGCACTGTAGGGTTTAATAATATTACTGAAACAAGCGGGGAAAACAGAACATCACAAAATACTGAGGAAAAGCAGCACATCAAGGAATACTAATTGTATAAAATTCATTAAAATGCATTTTTGCAAGTTGTAAAATTGCCGCACCAACTAACATCAAAAATGATAAAATGTCATTTATGTCATTCACTGTATCATTCACTAATCACAGAAGATTTAAGGGTGCGTTCCTAGCCAAAACGATTTCCTAGGTACGTTTCTAACTAATATTGCTCCTCGAATTTATTGCCAAAGAACAAACTTTAAATTATGCGATAAAAAGGTTATACTTATCCTTAAAAGTACAATCAAAGAATTTTTAATGAGTAAAAATAATTATTTAAAAATTTTTTTATTCATTTCATTTTATTATTAATTTTAAGTTCAGAATACGATCAATATAAACGTTTCATGTAGGTTCTAAAGAAACGTTTTTAATGCGTTTATATAAAACGCTTTTTAAACGTTTTTTAGTCTTAAACGTTTGGTTCTAATAGTCTGATCCGGCATTAAGAAAATATCCCCTCATATCTGTTAATTAAATAAAATAATATTTTCAAGTGAACAACATCTGCCAGCATAGGTCTGCTACAATTAATAATAATTAATTAAAAAATAGGTAATTTATTTAAAATTGTTACCTTTACATGATAATTGCATAAACCAATGACCAGCGGTGAAATAGCTTAGTTGGTTAGGTAGCAGCCCGATTTTATTTAATTAAATATGGTAAACATTTGCTAATAGACAAGGGAATATAAAATAGAAAAAAAAATGTTACCCAGTGCGAGATACGAACTCAGAGTGTCGACAAGGCATGCACTGCTAAATGCTGCCACCTAAACAACTAGGCTATTTCACCGCTGATCATTGGTTTATGCAATTAACATGTAAAGGTAACAATTATAAATAAATTAACTATTAATTAATTAATTATTATTAATTGCAGCAGACCTATGCTGGCAGATGTTGTTCACTTGCATTCACTAAATTAAAATCTCCCTAAAAAATATTACTTCAAATAATTAACAGATGAGGGTATATTTTCTTAATGCCGGATCTTAGACTATAAAGTGTACCTAAAACGTACGTTTTCTAAATATTGTATGTTATTAGGGAAGTAACTTATGGTAAAATTATGTACATAGAGTCCTTTTAAGAACATATGTATTTAAAAATATGTTCCGAATAAAAAACAAAATGATCCATATCTGGTGTTAATTTTTTGTATTAACAAGAGAACTTTACCTACACTACTTTAAATTTCTATAAAACGTCGCAACTTTTGTACTTCCCTGTATGTAGCATCCGAATAAAATATTAAACTCTACTATGCTTTCTACATAAAAGATACACTTTGTAAGAATCGGTTTTAGCAAACGCTGTTTCTCAAGGCATTTTTTGGTTCCATTAAACAACTTTATGGCGCATATCTCGAAAACGGTTACTCAGAGCGATTATTGCCAAGAATACTTTTTACGTAGAAAGCATAGGATAGTTTAATAATTTACTTAGACAGTACATACAGGGAAGCACAAAAAGTTGCGACGTTTTAGAGAAATTTAAAAGAGTTTAGGCAGCGTCCTGGTTAACAAATAAAAGTTAACATCAGATATGAATACCTCATGTCAGAAAACCCTTATATATATTTTATTACAATATTAAAAACGTGTCAAATATTATCAAAATAATTTAAACACATTTTTGAACTTTGACGCCCAGGATATCAGTTAAGGTGAATTTATACAGACAAATAACATAAAAATAAAAATAACATAAGAAATAAGATAAGGTTTAAAGGTGAATGTATACAGACAAATATCATAAAAATAAAAATAACATAAGAACTAAGATAAGGTTTAAGAATAACCCCATTTATATACAAGCCAAATAAAATAAAAATAAGAAATAAGAAATGGCCAATAAGAAGTCATGTTTAATCTGTCTCTCTGTCAGGTATTTTAAAGCACATGCGCAGTTGCGATTTCAGATAAAAATAACATAAGAAGTTAAAAGTTGGTCATCTTCAATGTTATTTTTTATTTTTATTTTATGTTATGTGTCTGTATAAATGCCTAATGGGAAAAATGTATAGTTAACTCTTATTTAATTTTTATGTTATTTTTATTTGTCTGTATAAATTCACCTTTAGGGACAACCCTGTATAAACAAAAACAAATAATTAAAATATAGTTTAATAACTTACTTTTATTTAAAGAATGCAAGCACTTCTACTAGGTAATAAATTCTATTACGAATGCCGTAAGTAAATCGGTGAAATTTTCAACTTTACCATTCCGCTCATGCAGGTAAACAACATCACTTGCGAGAAGAATAAGGCCATTGAAGCGAGAAGCAGAAAGGCTACGCCTGATGAAGTACCGATATGTTCTTTGAAAGGTGCACAATCTTTTAGGTTCTTCTGCTTTTTCTTTTATACAGGTTATTAAATAAAATAGTAAAATATACAGTGTGTCCACGGATAGACTTAACTATACCTGAAAACTGTTTTATCTATACTAATATTATAAAGAGGTAAATTTTGGAAGTTTGTTTTTATTATGATTGATCAAAAAGTTTAGAGAAAAATTCAGGGTTTCCTTACTACGTCACGAAACTTAAAGAAGTGATTTTTTATATATTTTAATGTAAAAAGTTCCTATAAACATATGTCCGGACAGGCCTCATTTCAGTGATCCAAAACGTTAGGTTTTTAAAAAAGGTCGGTATTTTTTTAATAACTTAAGAACCGTTTAACAAATTTTGATAGAATTTGATACACTTATTAAATGTAATAGGACGCTTGTTAAGTCCAGCCTGGTATAAGAATATTGGATCCAGTGGCGTCTCAGTAAGCACCACAGCTAATATTATACAAAAAAAACTTCCGCATGTAACTTTTTATAAAGTTTTTATATTGATAGAGATGCAG